>JALIGW010000005.1:18052500-18327500 GCA_023053685.1 Diadophis punctatus similis | reverse complement strand
TATCTTCTACTTAAATATAAAGTACCAAAAAAATGGATTATCTTTTAGATGTTAACAAAATGATATGAGCAGTTCTATCTCCTGATCATCTGGATTTTGAAGCCTAGATCTGGTAGCCTTACTCAGATATATTCCATGGCTGAAATAATACCTTCAACCTGTAAGCCAAATTCTAATATATGAGAAAGAAACTATTGATAGTGCTAATGTTAACCAACAATCTCCCGTATAAACAAGGTGGAAAGATGTTATCTATTTAAGGGCATCCTTTGCTTTGAAGAATTGCTTCTGATTCTATAACATCAGTGTCTTAAAGATTAACTAACCTTGATTTCAATGCATTTCAGCCCTGTTGAGGCTACAGAATAGATGCTGCTTAAATCCCTTGTGTTTTCAAGTGTCACCTGGACTATTCCCAGTAAATCACAACCTCAATTTGTTTCTCACTCTGCAGCAGACATAATGAACACATAAACTAGGCCAGAACTGGAGCTTTTCCAAACAAGTCACTTTCTATACAATTAGGCTACCTTTTAGCTTTGCACATTAACAACCTCCTTGGGCCTTTCGTGCTTTGGGGGATTACCAGCCAATTCTTGAGTAAATTTTCTTCTGTCCTTTCACTTTAAGCAGCTGTGATTGAAGACTGTGACCAAACTGTAACAGGTCTGGCTCTTTGCTATTGTCACAGCTTGAACCTGAAAAATACAACTGGTAGAGGCCTCAACAACATAAGCACATTATTTCCTCAGTGGATTTTTTTTTTTGACTCAAGTTATCACCAAAAATAAATATATTCCCCCAAAAATTAAGGAAAAGGGATAAAAATTCCAAAAATGTAGGTGCAAAATATAAATGAAAAATATAAAAGATAAAACAATGCTACAATCATGAGTTGAAAGTAAATACTGAAAAATATAGAAATACACTTAACACTAAAGAAAAAAAAATATGTTTCTTCAACTAGAAAGATGATGAAGTATCCAAACCAATTTGGGGGTGAAATCACTACTTGATTGCAGTGTTTAATTAGAAGTACTGTGTGACAGGATTTTCAAGAAGCGTATGCCTCAAAATATAATGACATCATTTAAAGATATTGAAAAAGGTGTGGCACATTTGAAGAAAAGTGAAAGAGAACCATCAGTGTAGGAACTCAGCTAAAAAGAGAGGGAGTTGCTGATTTTTAAAGCCAAGCACTCCAAATGCAGTTTAGTTGGAGGAAACAAATAGGAGACCTCCTCAACATTTGCATATGATATTTAATTTGATGTCCTATAAATGATCTCTTTTAAATTTGAATGTTTTAGGGTTAAACAGAACAAACAGGACAAACAAAAAGAGCCGAGGTGGCGCAGCGGTTAGAGGCAGTACTGCAGGCCACTTTAGCTGACTGTGATCCGCAGGTCAGCAGTTCAAATCTCACCAGCTCAAGGTTGACTCAGCCTTCCATCCTTCCGAGGTAGGTAAAATGAGGACCCAGATTGTTGGGGGCAATATAAATATACATTGCTTACTGGTGTAAACCGCTTAGAGAGTGCTTGCACTGTGAGGCGGTATATAAATCTCACAAATAAATAAAAATAAATAAATGAAAGAAGACAAAATTTATTTATTATTAAACGCTCTTATAGGCCGCCCAATCCCGTGGGACTCAGGGCGGCGTACAGCATGAATAAGAACGTACATTTAAAAACAATCATAATTTAAATTAAAATATAATTAAAAAGAACATTATAAACACAACATTCAGGGGGAATCTGATTGTCCTATTCACCCCATCTGCCGGAAGAGCCATGTTTTTAAGGCTTTACGGAAGGCCAGCAGGGTGGGGATAGTCCGGATCTCTGGTGGAAGTTGGTTCCAGAGGGACGGGGCTCCCACAGAGAAGGCCCTCCCCCGTGGCCCCGCCAGTCGGCATTGTTTGGCCGACGGGACCCGGAGGAGGCCCTCTCTGTGGGACCTAACCGGTCTTAGGGAGGTATGTGGTAGGATGCGGTCCCGCAGGTAACCTGGCCCTGAGCCATGTAGGGCTTTAAAGGTAACGACCAACACCTTAAATTGCAACCGGAGACTAATTGGTAGCCAATGCAGCTGGCGAAGGAGAGGTGTTACGTGGGTGTATATTGGTATACCCACTACAGCTCGCGCAGCTGCATTCTGTACCAGCTGGAGTCTCCGGATGCTCTTCGAGGGTAGCCCCATGTAGAGCGCGTTACAGTAGTCTAGCCGTGAGGTGACAAGGGCATGAGTGACTGTGAGCAAGGCCTCCCTCTCCAAGTAAGGTCGCAATTGGTGCACAAGACGGATTTGTGCAAAGGTCCCCCTAGCCACAGCTGAAAGATGTTGCTCCAATTTTAGCTGTGGGTCTAGGAGGACACCCAAATTGCGAACCTGTTCTGAGGGAGTCAATTTTTCTCCCCCGAGAACCAAGGAGGGACAGTCGACATAGTCCTTGGGAGGCAATATCCAGAGCCACTCAGTCTTGTCTGGGTTGAGCCTGAGTCTGTTCACTCCCATCCAGACCCTCACATCGTCCAGGCAGCGGCACATTACATCAACTGCTTCACTGAACTGACACGGGGTGGAGATGTACAGCTGGGTATCGTCAGCATACTGCTGATACCTCACTCCATGTCGTCGGAGCACATGGTACAGAACTGGTAGCAAAATCAAAACATTGGCTCAGCTATCTTCAAGGGTTTTCCAGGATTTGAATCAAAAGTATTTTCCAAATATATCTAGAAATGCAAGGAACAAATAAGGGACCATAGCATAAAGCATGTGTCCTAGTATTGAGCTACAGTCATTTTCCACAACCACATATCCATAGGTGGGAATTTTTGTGCCCACAGTGGTGGTATTTTACTGTCACTTTGTCCAAAAGTGGCCTTTCATGCATCACAATGGTGGCCATCACATCCAGAAAAGCATCATATGAGGTAAGATTTCCACACAGGTAGAAATCCCATGATTGGTGGGTTCCTCACAGAGGTGGGTTCCTGCCAGAGCTGTCCAGTACGCAGCTCCAGTAGGGAGTGGCAGATTTCGCAACCGTTCCGGATCCCTCTCTGCTGGTACACCCGGCATGTCGCCATTTTTTTCGCGTAATTTTCGGGCGATTTTGCTTCTGTGCATGCGCGGAAGCAAAATCGCACCAAAATCTCGCATGCACGCGCGCCCCCTCACGAGATTTCGGTGTGATTTTGCTTCCGCACATGCGCAAAAGCAAAATCGCGCAAGGGGGCGCGCGCATGTAGCGAACACGCGCGCCCCCAAAGCATGGAGATGCACGCGGATGGCTCCGGCAGCAAGGTAAGTGAGCAACCCGCCCCTGATTCCTCATAACAGTTTTTGAGATGATCATTTTGTATTTCTTTAACATTATTTAAAAACATTGGAGCCTTAAGAAGAACAGAGCACAATCTTTAAATTATAGGAAGGAAGGAAGGAAGGAAGGAAGGAAGGAAGGAAGGAAGGAAGGAAGGAAGGAAGGAAGGAAGGAAGGAAGGAAGGAAGGAAGGAAGGAAGGAAGGAAAACTTTTCAGAACTGGAAACTTACTGTATATCTAAGTAGATATAAAATACATTACACACCTACAATAGGATAGATGTGCAATGATTATTTACTGAAAACTTTCTTTTCCCAGTCCTCTAGACATAGTGCTTAGATTAATTATCATTTTTAAGAATTCAAGGTACTTTTATCATGTCATTAGGAAATTCAGGTAGCATATCATTTCTGTATTGAATTAGCATATCGTATTGAATTAGCATATTGTAATTTTTCCCAGTCATCATAAAAATTAGTAGCTCTTGTCCTAGATATTCATTTACAGCAGTGCATTTGCTGGCTGGGGAATTCTGGGAATTGAAGTCCAGACATCTTCAAGTTTCCCTAGGTTGGGAAACACTGATTTACAGGATTCTTCAGTTGAAGTAAGAACTACCTCCAAGAGAATGTTTATTGTGATTATACTCATGGACATTTCACAGTTGGTGCAGATGTACCTGGGGACTATATTTCAATGTCTGATTATCTTCATGGATATTAACATCTTATTAATTAATTAATTAATTAATTAATTCTCTCTCTCTCTCTCTCTCTCTCTCTCTCTCTCTCTCTCTCTCTCTCTCTCTCACACACACACACACACACACACACACACACACACACACACACACACACACACAATATGCACAATCCTAAAATAAAGGTATGAAATCAATTCTGACTAATGGAAAGTCTGCCTTTAATTAGAATACATTAAAAAAAAAGATGAATGTTTACCAAGTTCATCTTTCATTTCAGTCATCTTCTGATACATTTATGAATTTGGATGGTTTGGATAGAATTATTTGCCAGCTTTCTAAATCTTGATGATCCCAGACAGTGATATTTTATTTTCAAATAAATAAAAATAAAATCTTTGGGGACGCTTTTTAATTATGAATTGGACTTTAACCATGCTAAAAATAACGTGTCCAGTGAAATTTCTGATTGTTTAGGAGCTGATTGTTTTTATATCTAAATGATATAAAAAAACATAACAAACATATTCCAAGTTTTTATTAAAATAAAGGTAAAGGCTTCCTCGCATACAATCGATTCTGTCTCTAGGGGGCAGTGCTCATCTCCAGTTTTTGACCGAAGGAGCCAGCATTGTCCAAAGACATTGTCCATGGTCATGTGGCTGGCATGACTATATCCCGAGGCGCATGGAATGCTGTTACCTCCCCACCAAAGTGGTACCTATTTATCTACTTGTATGTTCCTGCTTTCGAACTGCTAGGTTGGCAGGAACTGGTGCAAGTAATGAGAGCTCATCCCATCATGAGATGGTTTAATCTTGAACCCAGGCTGTCGGGATTCCAGCTGACAAGCTCAGTGTCTTTAACCACTGAGCCATTACCACCCGCCCCCCCCATTGAGTTTTTATTAGGTATTGTTTAAAACAATGAATGAGACATAAGGTTGTAGGAGCACTACAACTCTGCTGCAATAACTGGAATGCCTTCTTCTTTCAGGCAGGGTTGACTCTGCCTAGTTTTGTCTAAATGCTCACAAGGCTTTTGCTGAAAATTTGTGTGTTGAATTTGAAGTAGAAAGATGCAGATTCAAGTCCCCACTTCATCACAACACTCACTAGATAGCAATAGCACTTATGTACCACTTCACAGTGCTTTACAGCCCTCTCTAAGTGGTTTACAGAGTCAGCATATTGTCCCCAACAATCTGGGTCCTCATTTTACTGACCTTGGAAGGATGGAAGGATGAGTCAACCTTGAGCCGGTCAGAATCGAACTGCTGGCAGTGAGCAGAGTTAGCCTGCAATACTGCATTCTAACCACAATGGCATCTCTTAAAGATGGTCTTTAAACTAGTCATTTTCACTTGTGGGGATAAAAAAAGGTAGATCCCTGTGATGCTCCCTGAGCTCTCAGAGGAAGGCAAGAAATAAATGCAGTATGAATATACATACCCAAAGATCAAGCACTGTATTAGATTCAAGTATTGTGTTTCCATCTGTGGTTGAAACCGAAAATAACATAGAAGAAGACAGTAGGAAGGGACCTTAGAGATTTTATAGTCCAACCCTATGCTTGCCTTTGTCTTGCCTTTTGGTGCTTTGGAAAATAGTTTGAGCCCTTCATCTTTGTAGGAGCCCCTCAAGTATAGGAACAGTGTTATCATGTGCTCCCCTGGTCCTTCTTGTCATTAGACTAGACCAGGGGTGTCAACTGGTGGCCAATGGGCCGGATGCGTTATGTGCACACCACGCCCACCCCAGCTCCGCAAAGGGGGAAAATGTTGTGATATGTTACATGACAGCAACATGAGGTGGCGAGTTTGACACCCGTGAACTAGATATACCCAATTCCTGTAACCATTCTTCGCATGTTTTAGCTTCCAGAGCCCTAATCATTTTTGTTCCTCTTCTCTGCACTCTTTCCAGAATCTCAACATCTTTTTTGTATTGCGGTGACCAGAACTGGATGCAGTATTCCAAGTGTGGTCTTACTAAGACTTTGTAAAGCGGTGCTAATACTTCACGTGATCTTGGTTCTATCCTTCTATTAATGCAGCCTAGGATTGCATTTGCTTTTTTGGCTGCTGCTGTACTGTTGGCTTATATTTAAGCGATTGTCCACTAGGACACCAAGATCCCTCTCACAGTTACTGATATGTTAACATGAAATCCCAGCATTACTAGCTGCAGAATCTACCGCAATGGAGACCATAGTATTTCTAGTGTATTCAGGTGGCAAACACAATCAGTACTGTAGTTAGTAAAATATGGAGACAGGCATATATGACAAGCAAAGCAGAAGTTCATTTTAACAAAGAATCAGCCCATTTCCCTTACAGAGAATCTTTGGCTTAGATGAACTTTCTAGGGATAACAGATGGTCAACAGTTTAATAATAATGTGCAAGACTTGACATATTACCTATGGGGATAGAATGTGAGACAAAACTAATATCACACTGTAAGGTAATAAAGAAAAAGGGGAGAGAAGCTTCATCATTAACATACATTGACAAAACAACTAATTAGATTTTAATCTTATTGAATATCTGACTGTGAAAAAGCTTTGAGGCACACACAAAAGAAAAAAAGAAAAAGAAAATACTGGTGCATAAACATATTGCAGGATTCAGGAAGAAGCTGGATATATTCAGGAATCACATCTAAATAGTAATCTAGTTTTATGTGTCATTCCCATGTAATATAATTGTTTTATTCTCCATTTAAGTGGATGGAGGATCGCAGGCATTTGATCTCCATCCAACACCATGAAAAATCTATAGCAAGACATCAACTTTTGCTTCCATTTTTAGTAGCCCAAACTGAGAAGGTTACCTATCTCTGGAGACTCAACACTTAGATGAAAATCAGAACAATTACCGTATTATCAATTTTCAGATGCCAGGTTCTTTTTTCTTTTCATTTCTTTTCATTCTGGGTGCTTTAATCAAATCAACCAATGCAGATGGGGAAAATTCAAGACTCCCATATGTCAAGTACTCTGAATATTCCCATAATAGCAATAACTGCATTGAGAAGAAAAAGAAAAATGGAATAAGGGGGCAGATTTAAAACTGGTAGGAATGCAAAATACATTTGTTAGATCTGAGTTAGATCCATGGAAAGTATTGCAATGAGTGTGTGTGTGTGTGCGCGCACGCGTGCACATGAGCACGCATGGGCATATTAGAAAAAGAAATAAGCTTAGAAATATTACACATAGTGCCTTTTCTGTATTTATTTATTTTTATTTATTTATTTTGTCAAGCATGTACAGTATAGTAGTTGTTTGTATAAACATAACATAAGTAAAAAGTACCAATAAGAGAGGACAATAGGACAGTAGGACAGGGACGGTAGGCACAGTGGTGTGCTTATGCACGCCCCTTACAGACTTCTTAGAAATGGGGAGAGGTCAACTGTAGACAGTCAAAGGTTAAAGTTTTTGGGGTTTGGGGAAGAAACCACAGAGTCATGTAGTGAGTTCCAGACATTAATCACTCTGTTGCTGTCACGCAGTGATTTTATTGCCTGTTATATGTATATGCAGGGAGCTGAATCCCTATTCATTATAATGGTTTATTCCTGAGCACGTGATTGATATGTTCTTGTACGCATGTGTGCATTCCTTTTCCCCGATCTGTCCTTCTGTTCCTGGCTTCCATTGAAGGAAGACCTACTTTTATATCAGGCATGTAGTTAATGAGGATTTATTGTTTTTGTACCGAAATAAATATATTTACTTAGACTTTTAAACTGCGGTTTCTTTTCTAATGTCTGATGTCCGGGAAAAGATCAAACTTCTCCTTTGTGAGATTAATTATCACCTCTGTCAGTTGCTAAAGAAAGACTGTGTCACCCTTATCAGGTAGACCAGATAGGAGGCATGACCAGATAAGTTAATTCTATATTATTTTAAAGATACATTCACCGAATCTTGCAAGTATGAAAATACATTTGTTTGTCAGACATGTACAAGATAGCAGGTATAGGTATAAACATAAACATAAGCAAAGTAAGTACAGATAAATGAGGACAATACGACAGCAAGACAGGGATGGTAGGCACGCCCCTTACAGACCTCTTAGGAATGGGGTGAGGTCAACTGTAGACAGCCTAAGGTTAAAGTTTTGGGGGTTTGGGGAAGAAACCACAGAGTCAGGTAGTGCATTCCAGGCATTGATTACTCTGTTGCTGAAGTCGTATTTTCTGCAGTTGAGTTTGGAGCGGTTTACATTAAGTTTGAATCTATTACGGTATGCACCCATGTATTGTTGCGGTTGAAGCTGAAGTAATCATTGACAGGAAGGACTTTTTGATATATGATACATTTAGATCAGATCGGAGGCGACGTAGTTGTAAATTGTCTAATCCCAATATTTCAAGTCTGGTGGAATAAGGTATTTTATTGCGAGCAGAGGAGTGGAGGACTCTTCTAGTGAAATATTTCAGGACTCTATCGATTGTATTAATGTCTGATATGTAGTGCGGGTTCCAGACAGGTAAACTGTATTCCAGAATTGGTCTAACAAATGTTTTGTATGCTCTGATTAGCAGTGTAATATTGCCAGAGAAGAATATTAGTATTCTAATGTGCTTACTTAATTTCAGGGTTTTCTGCTCCCATATTCTTTCAGTTCAGAAAATATACTGGTTCATGCATCATTACACCCTTATCAATTTGCTTATCAGTTTCCTTTCCCTTCAGCTAATTTTTTCCAGAACCACTTCTAATAAGTTTCAAAGCAATCAGATTCAGCAGCTATAGCAACCTATGCAGACATTCTTGGTCGGGGGTGGGGGGGGAGGAAGGAAGGAAATCTGAAGATTAGTATACACAGAAAGTAGGTTTGTTCGTGTAGAAAGCCATTTGTGAGAAATATCTCCCTGAAGAAAGGCACAGAAAAGTTATTATGAAAGTAGAAATACTAGAAAAATCACACTAGTAATTGTTTCAGTTCTTCCAGATAGGGACTCTTAAAACTCAAAAGATCCATAAATGAAGATAATTTGGTTACTACCAGTGATATTTTAACAAGTAGAGTTTTTCAAACAAGGATTTGTTAGAAACCTATTCTTCTCAAACAACGTTTTATCATTCTCTGTAATAATAAAACCAATGTCGAGATCTAAATATTTAGTTAATGTTACTAACACCAACCATTCTCACGACACAAATCCTCTTCATTTTATTCAATCCTGTCAATGGGAGGATTGAATAAATTAGGGTTCCTTCTTTTGTCCTAAAGTTGTATCTTCAAACTCGGCTGAACTCCTTCATAACAATCCCCTTGCCCCCTCCCCATTTCATTTCCTTGCCCCAGGCACTTAAAACATCATACTGAGAGTTGGAAGACCCATTTGAAACAAATTGCTTTAATTAAAATAGTAATTTTCAGCCCCAAGAGATGTAAACTATTAGCAAATTGCCAGGAGGTGTTTCACTAATGGAGAGCAATGAGCAATTACAGGCAATCTGCTGCAGAATCTCTGCAAAAACATACTGGAAAAAAAAATCCCGAAAACGTTCATTAGCCAAATCGCTGTTTGCCACCTTGCACAACATTTAAATTTAAAGGTACATAATTTCCTTGTTGATAATCACCTAACAAGTACACTGTGTTTGCTTCTGTGCCAAGACTGAGTTTTTCAGACATCAAATTAGGAAACAACCAGAATTAGGGAGAATGAAATGCCATTTTGTCTTTTGAATTGGGGGTGGGGGGAATCCCTTCACTAGAATATCAACATGAAATGGTGCAATAAAACAAGTGATTGTTATAACTTTTAAAATGTTTGAGGGAAGTTTTTGGCCTTTTGGGCTTGTCTCCCCCCCCCCCCCCAGATACAGCCTTAGCAGATCTTCTGGCTGAAATTCATTCATTATTCATATCAATTGTGTTTTGTTCCATCAGTAAAATCTGTAAAATATTGAAACAAATCTGATTGGAATTATCCAGTTTATTCACTATTTAGCAGTGTATGAGCAGAATCAATATAATCAAGAGTATCTACAGAAGCTGCTCAAAGTCCGAAAGGAAAAATCAGATTTATTAAGGATGTTACATGGTATAATAAAAAGCCAGCTGCCTCCATGTATGTGTACATCAGAGGTGGGTTCCTCCCGGTTTGGACCGGTTTGCCCGAACTGGTAGCAACCCACTGGTGATGTCATGATGACGTCACGGAACTGGATCAAGTGGTGCCGGTCCGTGGAGGCAGCCATCTTTTTTCACATGCATTGCCATCTTGTTTTCAGCTTTTGGGGGGGGGGATTTTTTCTGATTTTTTGCTACTGCGCATGCATGCATGTGCGAAGCCAAGTAAGTTAGAACCCACCCCTGGTGTACATGTACAACCATTGATAGTGTACAATCAAATAATCTCTATGCCAGGATTCATGTCCATCTGCCATTCTTAAGTACAAGCGGAAATCTGATTTGCTTGTATAAATCCCTACCTAAGCAGCATTTGTTCAGTTTGTCCTTCCAAGTTCTTGTTGCTTATTTCAGGTCCTCAGCACTCTTCTGAAAGCTTGCCCTTCTTCTCCACTTTCTTGAAACCTTGCTGGTTACTCCAACAGAATGTATTAATTTCTCCATACAAGAAGGCAGTCCTCACACCAAAGTGAGCTTCATGGATGGCGTTTGCTGCTGCAATACCCAGAAGCATCCTTAGGGAAACTGATTTCCCAATAAAATCAAATATCATACAATATAATCATATTTTGTATACAAACGATAAGCTTGCCTTGAAATATCCCATACATTATAATTGATTGTTGATAATTGTCTCAATTGATAATTGAGACAAATTCCTTGTGTATCCAATCACACTTGGCCAATAAAGAATTCTATTCTATTCTATTCTATTCTATTCTATTCTATTCTATTCTATTCTATTCTATTCTATTCTATTCTATTCTATTCTATTCTACTCTACTCTACTCTACTCTACTCTACCCTACCCTACCCTACCCTACCCTACCCTACCCTACCCTACCCCACCCCACCCCACCCCACCCCACTCCACTCCACTCCACTCCACTCCACTCCACTCCACTCCACTCCACTCTACTATTACATTCTATTCTATTACATTCTATTGTTACAATTTTCCTGTCCTCGTCTTTGGATTCTATGCTGCTGGGAATCCTAGGACCACTATGTATACAGCAACAGCAAAATATACATATTAATTAAATTTGAGCATTAATAGTTTCACTTTCAGGCTTTCTAAAGTTGTCATATTTTTGTTACAAAATTACTGTGTTAATGAGACAAGATATATTTAAATGCACTTTTGTTGTCTCTGTCAAACCAATACTCTTATCATAACATCTTTCTTTCTCTTTGAAGGTATACTAAATTCACTTTCTGCTGTATGTACACCAAATGGCTAAGAGCTACTGCTCAATATGGCACTAGAATATGATTCAGTATCAAATCCAGAAAATAGCCAGCCCCAAATCTCACTTTTTTATTATTAAGATTTTAGAGAGGCACTACTATACTACTAACATATATATGTTTTTCTGTCATATTATCCTGGTGTACCCAAATATGGGAGAAAGCATCACAGCTTTCATTTTGCCTTTTGGCCCCTCTCTGGGACCATCCAGGCAGTTTCTATAGCCGACACACCTTAGTTTTATGAATACATATTCACAGCTGTTAAGCAATATTATCACTATATCCCAAAGTATATTTCATCTAGCATATAAAGTGTGACTTTATTGCACTTATGGCTGCCTGGGAATACAATTAAGGGGGGTTGTTTTCTTATGCCTAAAAGCTATTTGCATGGTGTTCAGTTATTTAAAAATGATCTACGGCTTCTGTATTCACATCATGGATATATAAACATGAAAGATGGCACATCGTATGACTTAACTTGCTTCAGCATCTGTTTTATCCCACCAATGATTTAATGAAATAATTACAAAGAATTCATTGTACCATTATTATTATTACCATGTGAATCTGCAGCCAGATTCACAGTCCAAGAAAATAGAAAATTAACAATTCAATTCTTAATGAAGAGATAAGAATTATTAAGATAGTGTCTAAGAATATAGACAGTTCCAAGCAGAGTGGTCTTTTTGTAAAATTAAGGTCTGATAAATTCAATATTTCCAGATGTCAAGGAAGGACTGTAGGTATCATGCTGACATTTCCAATCACAATTGGTATAATGGATACTTTTTTCTATAAATGTTCAAGTTCAGTCTGTATTTTGCCATTTTTTCCAATTGTTTTTCCTCAATCATAGTGTAACCCAGAATAACAGCATCAATGAACCAGACTTTTCAGTAACTGTTATACCAGGTATGTTATGAACAGGATGCCTTCTGTTTCAGTCTTAAAGACCAATAAGATTTTAATCCACTCATTTTGCAAAACCTTTTCAACTTTATGCTGAGTTGAGTTCAATGAACTAAAGGTTTCTTTCATGCTATGTAGACATAAGAATCTGATCTACTAATGGTCAAGGCAAATTGACACTAGATAAGAGTCAACAGAATTCACAGGACTCCAAACCGATGACACATTTGACTCCATCTTCAGGCTCCACCTGGTCATCTTCTACATCAAATAGTCAATTGTTTCACCCTTTTTGCTACAAATTTTGCTTACATATTGAATTTTTGCCTTTGGGTAATTAATTGCCAAAGTTTCTTCTTGAGCTACTAAAATAAAGCCTTCAGTTTCTTTCTTTAACACTCCGTTAACACTCTTTAACACTGTGCATTAGCTTGTTCTTCCAATTAACAAATCCATTTTCAGTTGTTTATTTTCTTTATTCAGCTTTCACCTTTGTTGCTTTTAAGAGCTTTCCTTGATTAGGTCTTCCTTCTCTTGCAGTTTTTCAAAATTATCTTAACAGTTAGGAGAGGATCTTTTGCCTCCTGAATGCAATTCAAGTTTCATATTTGCTGATCTCCTTGGCTAAAATGGTTATTTGCTGCTTTATTATTTCCAATGCTTTATTAATGTTCCTTGTTTCTACGCAATATTTCTCGATTAGGTATTCTTTTTGTTCTTCAGCTTTGTTGATGGGTTATCTATCAGTTACTTCTCATCATATTGTTTATCAGAAAGATACTCTTGTTCCTCTGATGAGACCTGACCACTGTAGTTAAACCTCTGGCATAGCTCTCATCTTCCTCAGAGTTCACAAGCCCCACAACCATGTCAAGAATAGTGCCTCACTGGATGCACTCATTATTATTATCATTTAGGCATGTTTATGACATCCGTTGGAATGAATGCTATTGAATGTCTGGCAAAGTTTCTGAAATAGAGCAACTTTTTTTTTCAAGCGAATTAGTTGGAGACTGTTTATTTCCTACAATGGAGAACACTATTAGAAACAACCATGTTGGCAGTAAGTATACAGTATATGCAAATAAGATGACTGACAAAGCTCCAGAAGTTCTTAGGAAGGATTCTGAAAACTCAAGTTTAAAAACAGTTCTCGGGAGAAACTTGCTGGAACAACATCTGCTCTGGTCTCAGACTTCACATTCATACCATCCAAACTGCCCACCCAGTACTTTTTTTAAATCTGAGTCTTATTTGTTTTTCATTAGGTTCTGTCTTCTGCTTCTACATTCGGGTCTATTAAGCAGTCTGAAATAACCATATGGTCCCAAAATTTGAAGCAACTCTACACGATACAGGACATTGATCTTGCTTTGCTACTTCAAATGCCTTTTAGCAGTTTAAGCTGCAATTCTAACTTCCTTGGAAAATTTCCTGAATTCATTGGCTTTCACTTTCTGCTGGGACTCAAATCAAGCAATTCGAAGAAGTATGTACTATTTGAGTAAGAAATGAGCAAACGCTCAATGCAGCTTCATATAATTAAATCTTCCACGTCCTCGGTTATTATGAAAAACTTTAATGATCCAGATTGGGCTGAGTGGAGAAGGAAAACGTCCATTCCAAATTAAGGTTTATCTAGTGAACAATTAAAGTGAAATGTACCCCAAATAACTGTGTATATTCTTATCTGCCTTCTGGAAGTGATACTAAAAATGAATTTGTAGCTTCTTTCTGTAAAAGAACTTGCACAATTGTTGCATAATTTACACAGCTCTACACAAACAGTAATAGAACAGTATCCTGTTCTTTTACTGTTTGTGTAGAGCTGTGTAAGTTATGCAACAATGGTGAACTGTGGGTTGCCCACATCTATATTCATTGTGACATGTATTTAATATTTCAGTGTGCATAATGTTGAAGTGAGGGTATGTAGATATTTTATCAAAAGAGTCAAAAACAATATGTGATTACACAGACTGAAAAGTGACACTATTGTCTACTGTTCTTAAATCCATGCTTTCAATGTGCTAGAATACATAAACTGGAAATTGAAATATGAGAAAAGATGATGGAACTGATATTTCCCACCATTAGAATTTAGATTTATAATCTTTCATTCTTTTGGTGAGAGATACTGAACATTACTTTTTTAAAAAATGTTATACGTAGAAGAATATCTTTTTACTGATTTTTCTCTCTCTTTTTTTCTGTCTCCTTTCTTTTCTTTTCTCCTCCCTTACTGGAAAATTTAATCGGGATGAAGAAAACTCAGTATTATTTGCATAGCCATTTGCGAGTCTTGAAGCATCACTACTTCGTTAAATGTGCTGGTTAACCAAGCTTGTTCTTTATTATAAAATGCTTTTCAAACAGGTATCAGGCTGAGAGCAACACTTCTAAAATATTTATTCCCCATTACTCTCTAGCGATGGTGGAGAATTCTTAAGCTTTGTTGCCTCTAACAACATAGATTTGTACATATAATTACAACCCAAATACCTACAAGCATATTCTTGATACGAGTGGAATTTTATTTGGTTTTTCCCTATGCTACTCATCCTATCCGAAGGCATCTTTACTAGCTGATTTCAAAAGGAAAGGAAAGTTATGCTTGTACTTTTTGAGAACATGAGCAGAGAGCAAACTCTGTGAGATGCTCAGAAGCATCAGGTTGTAATAACTGCACTGCCAAGAATACTGTATGGTTGTAAAATGAAATCAGAGTAAATGTTCAAGCTTATATACATTGTCTCCCAGAGGGTGAAAACCGTTTGTTGAGTATTTTTGTCACTGGCAAACAACCTTTTAAGGCCAGCATAAATGGCATCAGTGGTGGGTTCCTACCGATGCGGTCCGGTGCGTAGCTCCAGTAGGGAGCGGCCAATTGCGCAACTTGGGCGCGACCGCTCCGGTGCCGTCTTCGCCAGTCCATCGTACGCATCGCCATCTTTTTAAAGAATTTTTGGGCGTTTTTGCTTCTGTGCATGCGCAGAAGCAAAATCGCGCCAAAATCTTGCGAGGGGACGTGCGCGCGCGAGAGATTTCAGTGAGATTTTGCTTCCGCGCATGCGCAGAAGCAAAATTGCATGAGGGGGCACGTGCACGTAGAGAGAGAGCGTGCACACGAAATGTGGAGATGCACGCACAGCGCACTGGTATCGGTAAGTTAGCAACCCGCCCCTGAATGGCATGCTTTTATTTCCATGACTTGAATCTGGAATGGCATTTTTCTGCCATTCCAAATGATTCACTTAGGTTCTATGCTGGGTTTACAAGAATACCCCCCCCCCAAAAAAATACATTTATTATGTTCCCCCTCCAAAAGACATAGGAAGAGAAGGAAAGAAAGAAAGAAGAGTTTGTACTTTATGTGAAGTAAAGCTAAGCCAGTCGCCTGTGGAGGGGGAAATGTACAATTTATTTTTACATGATTTTCCTCATTAGGTTTTTAAATGATTACACATTAAAGCACCCGGGATGATATGAGGTGTATTTCATGTCAAATCAAATTTTGTTGTATCTTTTCTTTAAAAAAAAAATCATAGATCAGGAGCTACGAAAAAAGAACGGTTTATATTTTATTCAGCTAGCATGAATTGTTATTGTACAGTTTGGCAGATCCTTCAGATGAAGTTTTAAATAACATGCTTGCTTTTTGTACGATGGACCCAGCAATCTCTCTGAAGTGTGGCTTAATTAAAGTATTCAAGCCAGTAACTCACCCTCCTTGCTTCAGGCTTTCTTTAATGAAACTGTGTGGGAGAGGGGACAGCGAAAGACTCCTCTGCTACTTCAAAGACAATAAACAATTAAGAAGAAGAGGAAAAGGATGGGAATTGGGTATGACCCAAATGGCTACATTTCATAACCTGGCGAGCCTAAAATTGTGCTGCTTTGCACTCATAGACAAGAGAGCAGATTTTATTAGTGACCAGTGTAAAAAAAAAAATCAAAATATCCCTGTACTTGTAGGTGAATTAAAGATATAATCAAATAATTGTAGACATAAATCCTGTTGAGCGAACCTGGTTCACTAATTCTGTGAAACCTATTATCTATAAAACTTAATTACTTTATTTGTTATTTTACTATCTTTATTTGCTATTTTACAAACCCTGGTTGAGAACATATTAGGAATCAATAAGAAGAATAGAATGGGGGAAGTAAAGTGGGATGGAGCATGTAGTTTTGCCTTGCTAAACCTGCTGATCTTTTCTATCAATAAAGTGGTTAAAGCTCTTTTGGATGAGTTCAGAGCAAAATCTTAAAATGTGTGCCAAAATACAGGTAGTCCTCGATTTACAACCATTCATTTAACAATTGTTCAAAGTTACAACAGTATTGAAAAAAGGGACTTATATATCTTAAAGAAAAACATTAAATTCACACCACAGTTTTTTCTGTTGGGAATAACAACGGACTGCACTCCTATAGAGACTAAGTTGATTTTGAATTTTATAACGGCTGCCAGATTGCTGGTGGCACAATATTGGAAGAAGGAAGATATACCTACAATTGAAGAATGGACATTGAAAGTGACACATCTGTCCGAAATGGCTAAGGTTTCATCTTATCTTAAGGATCATTCAAATGAAAGATATTTGTTGGAATGGAGTAGGTGGACGGAATATATTCAGAAAAAGTTTCAGATTAATATAATCTAAATAGTATATTACTGTTTGTTGTTTGAGGAAATAATAGATTATACTTTTAAGCTTATGGATAACAAAGAGTTAAGAAAGGAAAAGATATTTTTGAACTAACAGTTTGTTTTAGTATTATGTAGTTTTATATCTTTTGTCTTGAATCTATACCTTGTGTTTTTCTCTGGGAAGTCTGGGAGGGGGGGATGGGGGGGAGGGTGAGTGTGGGAGGAAGGGTGGAGGGGGGATAGGGAGGGTAGAAAAGGTAAAATTATGTGTACTTTGTACTTGTAAAACTTTTCAATTAAAAAAAAACAAAAAAGGGACTTATGTCCAGTTCTTGCACTTACAACTGTCAGAGAGTCCCTACAGTCATGTGATCAAAATTCAGGTGCTTGGTGTATTTATAATGGTTTTAGCATCCTGCAGTCACATAATTGCCATTTGTGGCCTTCCCAGAAAACTTTCAACAAAAAAGTCAATGTACAAAGCCATATTCACTTATCTAGTGTGGTGATACATTTAATGACCACAGCAAAAAATGACATAAAATTGGCCATGACTCACTTAATGATCTCATTGCTTAGTGATGGAAATTCTGGTCCCAATTCTGGTTGTTAAGTCAAGGACTACTTCGGCAATAGGGATAGGTAAGATTCTGTGGGCTGCCTTTTTACCTTTTAATAAGTAGAGTTATCTTTCAGAATCTAGTTTGCATGGGCAGCTTAGAAGAAAGTGAAACATTCATGCTATTACCTCTTCCCCCTTTCCACACTGGCATATGAATATGGTATAGAAATAGTCACACATACAGACAGAACTTCAGATGTGCAGCAGATGTGGTATCATAATCCTGCCACGGCTTAGCTCTGAAACTTTACTAACCATGCAAACTCCGTTATTAGAACTACCTTATCTGGGCAAGCTGGAAACTGGGTTAGGATTTATATTGACTAAAATAAACTGGGACCACAGCAAATTAGTTTTCATAGTCAGAAGACCCTTGATAATATTCAAGCAAATTCTTTTGAGTCAAGGTTGTTCACTGCTTGTGTTCTGAATACCTTGTTCACAATCCTGTAGTGCAGCAGTTCTCAACCTGTGGGTTGCGACCCCTTTGGGGGTCAAATGACCCTTTCACAGGGGTCACTTAAGTCCATCAGAAAACACATATTTCCAATGGTCTTAGGAACCGAGACACCGCTCCTCTATCCGTGTCTAGGCGGGTCCACCCACGTGCAAATAGACTACTGAAAAAAAAATCTGTACCATGGGAACTTCTGAGCATGCGCAGAAGCTGAATTTCTGGCACTGCGCATGCATTGCCATCTTGTTTTTGGCTTTTTTTTTTGCAATTTTTAAAAAAATTGCCACTGCGCATGCGTGTGCCTGCAAAGCGCCCATGCGGCCAAAAGGCGCAGCCACACAGCACAGGAGGAAGTGAACAGGCAGCAAGGTAAGTTAGAACCCACCCCTGAGTTTCCTAATAATTTTATTATTTTATGGTTGGGGGTCACCACAACATGAGGAGGGTCGCAGCATTAGGGAGGTTGAGAACCACTGCTGTAGTGGATAAAGGAAGATGGGTGAAATAGAAGCTAAAGTCCCTTGGGAGTAGGGCGGCATATAACAACACTAAAATAAAATAAATAATAAATAAATAAAGTCCAAAACATCTGGAAAGTATCAGATTTCCTGCTTTGATTGACTGTTTGTATTCATCATACAAACAGTGCATAGAAACCAGGTTCTGCTTAACATAATCTTCTCACAAAACTCTCCAAAATATTTTTCACATACTATCATGGAGCTGGAGTTACAATTAGTTAAAACATATCACTTCCAATCAAATCTGCATTTTAAAAAAAAAACCTAGATCAGGGGTGTCAAACTCGCGTCATCACGGCGGTGTCACATAACGTATGGGGACTTTTCCCCCCTTCACTAACCAGGTGTGGGCGTGGCCAGCACGTGACACATCCAGCCTGCAAGTTTGACAACACTGACCTAGAGCTTTCTGCAACTGGGGGAAGCAGAGGAACAACAATGGAAAAAAACCAAAATGAAAATTATTGGAGTATAAATATCTATAGAGATTCTCAGTCACCCAGGTCTTGGTTGTCCCAAAGGTGCTTTTTCAAGGGGCAAGTGGACTTTCTTTGTTTTTCCTTGAAGATATTTCACTTCTCATACAAGAAGTTTCTTCAGTTCTGACTGAATGATGGGAAATGGAAGGATTTATATTCCTTGCAGTCATATCATTGTTAGCTCTCTTTCTGAGAGTCATTGAGCCACTTGGGACTTTATCTGTGCCCTCAGGGTCACCTGAATAGTGCAAATGGATGTGGAACCTTTGGAGTATAAAACATTCTAAAATTAGAAGCTTTTTTAAAAAAAAATCTAGAGAGAAGTTGCTTATTAGGACCAAATCAAACATGATTGAACAACCAGCAACATTTTTAGCTTGCATTTGTTTACATTAAACAAGAAACAAAAATAGAGTCTTATGGTGTATTCAAGGAATACATTGTCCTCTTGGGTGCTGGATTTAAAAGAATTTAAAAGTGTTCAATGGGTCTATAGCCATAATGTGAATGTATTGCCACTGCCTTAGCATAATGCATGAGAGTTATTATGATACATAATGCTATCATGAGCATAATGGCTCTAGGGCAGGGGTGTCAAACTCAAGCCCCACAGGCCCGATGTGGCCTGTGATGTAGTTGGATCTGGTCTGCAGGGTAGACCAGGATCCGGTCCTGGTCTACCCAGTACGAAGAGGAAAGATCAGCCAACATAGCTTCGGCCTGGTCTACCCAATGTGAAGAGGAAAGATCAGGCCAATATAGCTTCGGCGCGGTCTACCCAGTGCGAAGAGGAAACATGCCAGCAGTTCAGGGAGTGGTGTCAAACTGGCCACATCTACCCAGTTGGCCATGCCCACCCAGTTGGCAATGCCTGCCCAGTCAGCCATGCCTGCCTGGCACCCCGAGGTCAACAACAGTCTTGATGCAGCCCTCAATGAAATTCAGTTTGACACCCCTGCTCTAGGGATTCTAACCAAAAATATGCTTGATTACTACTTGTTAATTTTTATGCATGATCTCTGCACAACCGATGGAACAGGTGACATGTTTCCATAATATTGAGTGGGAATATATCAACATATTGTTTATGCTGTGCAAACTTACCAAGCAAGGATGCTTTACTTTGCTTGTTGAACTCCTGTCCTAGAACAAGAGAAACTATTGAACATTCCCTGAATTCAACTCTATATATTCAGAATCTATATAGCCCTGGCTGGCAACTAGGTTGTGAACCAAGTATTGAGACAGGTAATCTCAGTTTTTTCTCCCAACATGAATTGATATTGAATTTCCACCAGGATGTTAAAATTGCACTTCTTGTTAGCACCAACCACATCAGTCTTTTCTTCTTAATTCTTGGCACTTTGATTATTGAAGGCACTTCATATTTACCTCACTAATCCTTACAACAAATGTGCTGTATCCTTTAATTAAAGAGAAGTATAAAGCTGAAAAGTAATGTAGAACTGGGTGCACAGAAGAGGTGTGTTCTGAACTACCGTATGTTTCGGCGTATAAGACGACTGGGCGTAAAAGACGACCCCCAACTTTTCCAGTTAAAATATAGAGTTTGGGATATACTCGCCGTATAAGACTACCCCTCCTACCATCTTTCTTTTTCTTTCTGTCTTTCTTCCTTCCTAACATCTTCCTTTCTTCCTTCCTTCCTTCCTTCCTTCCTTCCTTCCTTCCTTCCTTCCTTCCTTCCTTCTTCCTTTCCTTTCCCTTCTCTTTCCTTCCCTTCTCTTCCCTCCCTCCTTCCTTCCTTCCTTCTTTCTTTCTTTCTTTCTTTCTTTCTGTCTTCCTTCCTTCCTTCCTTCCTTCCATCTTTCTTTCTTCTTTCTTTCTTCTGTCTGAAGAAGCACAATCAGGAATGGTCTTTGTGGATGGGTAGCAGCCAAGGCACCACACTTGCAAAAGGGGAACACAGTGAAAAGGCTAAGATATGCCAAGGCTCAAAAATTTGGACTTATGATCAGTGGAAAAGAGTATTATGGAATGATGAACCCAAGTTTGAAATTTTTGGATCCAATTGTTGAAACCCTATGTGAGAAGAGTTGGAGAGAGATGGACAAATGAGTGTTTGTCACCTTCAAGGGAACATGGTGGAGTGTCTGACCTGTTTGGGGCTGCATTTCTGCCAGTGGTGTTGGCAATATTGATGGGATCATGAATGCTGAAAAGTACAGATAGGTTTTAATTCATCATGCCATTCCTTCTGGAAAGTGCCTGAATGGGAAGGGAATGGGTTCCTTTCTAGTGAATAAATAAGCAAAAGGCTTATTTAATAGGCCTTTTGGATTTCTTTGTAAAGGAGCCATTCCACTTTTTCCTCTTGTTATTTTTGCTTTAAAGCAGGGGTCCCCGAACTTGGCAACTTTAAGACTTGTGGACTTCAATTCCCAGAATTCTGAGAGCTGAAGTCCACAAGTCTTAGAGTTGCCAAGTTTGAAGACCTCTGCTTTAAAGGCATGTTTTGCAGCAGTAGAGTTCCTAAATTATGAGCAAGCTGTCAAGAGAAATCCTGATTTCTGCATTGCTCAGCAGCGCCCCAATCGCCCCCTCCCTGCAGCGACTTCAATGAAGAGGTTAAGGGCAGAGAGCTTTTACGCCTAGAGGGGAGGTAGGAAAGGGGAAAAAGGGGGTTGGGAACCAAGTTTCCTTTCCCTCCCGTCTCCCTTTGTAGTCTCCCTGTCTCTTACTTCAAGTGCCTCGGAGATCCCTTCTCGGGGATGGGCACTCAAGGGGGGCCTGGTAGGCAAGGACGTTGCGAGTGGGGGAGGGGACCAGGGGGGGTAAGGAGGAGAAGGGGGAATCCCCAGGTGCAGGAAGGAAGGAGAGCGAGGTGAAGTTTCCCCAGTTACGCCCCCTACCCTTCCAAGTCTCCGCCTTTCCTTGCAAGGTTTTCTGCTCTGTGGGAAACGCTGCGCTGCCGCTTCTCCTCCTCGGTTGCTGCATCTGCAAACAGCTCTCCGATCCCCTTAAAATCCTCCCTTTTCCTCCCCCAAAGCCCAACATTTGGTGCAGCCCAGCTCCCAGTGGGAGGCTGCCTGATATTAAGACAATACCCGGCGTATAAGACGACCCCTGACTTTTGAGAAGATTTTCCTGGGTTAAAAAGTCGTCTTATACGCCAGAACATACGGTACTGTATGTATTGCAGTCTCATGTCTCTTATTCATAGTTACACCTTGCTAGTTCATTTTAATTATCCTGGAGGTTCTGTGACAGTGATAATAGGTGCTAGAAACAGCTATATGCTGTACACTGGATGATTGAAAAAAGCCAAGAAATACCGATAAGAATTCAATATGGGCTTCATTGATGGTAAAAAGAAAACTTGGATTGTGTCCACTATAGCAGTTTGTGGAATAATCTTAGGAAAATGGGAATTTCAGAATATTTCTGTTCATCATTGTCCTCATCCTATCTGCAGCATAGGAAACCACCATCTAAACAGAACATCCTGAAACAAATTGACACTGTCAGCAAATGTCTGAGACAAGGCTGTACGTTCATTCCTTATTTATTCCATACTTTTTGCTGATTATATATTGAGATAGAAGTAAATCTGGAAAAGATAAGCATGATTTTAAATTGGAGGAAGAAACATCAGTAATCTGTGCTATGTTGATGAAAATGCAAGCTCTAGGAATGAAAGTCAAGAAGCAACAAAATTGGACTGCTTTTAAAAATAGAAAAAGACTGTGAACTAAAGACAACAGTTAGAGCAACTAGCTATAGAACTGACAATCAAATGCTAAAGTGGTGGATAGCCTTTAAGATCCACAATCAACAGAAAAGGAACAGCAGTCAAGAAATGTTATATACTAGCCATTGGTAGGATACCAATGAAAGCCTTGGAAAAGATGTTCAAATGCCGGAATAGAACATCTACAAAGATTAGAATTATTCCGAAGATGGTTTTCCCTGTAACAGAGTGTTGAACTATGAAGAAGCAAGATAGAACTTTGGTGTTGAAAAAGACTCTTGAGAATAATATGAAGAACCAGGAAAACCATTATCACTGGCATTTCTTGATCAACTGGAGCAGTCAGATGAAATCCAAAGCAGTCAAATCCAAAGTGTTGGTTCATACAGCAACAAGTAGAGCAATGTCAGTCAATGAGGCTGCTCACTAGGCAATGGGCCAGGTCTAAGTAATTGCAGCTAGCTGCCTGTAGACAGATTAATATAGCTGCTGTGATTTCAATCTTTGTAGAAACAACTGTTCAGACTCCTAGTTCATGAGTTTTGTTCCTGTGTTTACTTGAACCCTTGACTCTTTGGACTAATTAACTACCCAGCTCAGCACTCTGACCCCTTGATGATGTTTGGACCCCTCTATTGTTGCTTAAACTTCAAACAGACATTTTCTGGCAAATTCTCTTTGCAGCAGATCCTGATTTACAATCTTGTCTACTGTTATCTTCTTAACTCCATAGCAATGTGTATGTTTGCAACTTGAAACAGAAGAAAAATAAACCCAATAGTATGTTTGGCATATGGCTACCATCTCTGAGATTACTAGAAACCAATTCTTTGGCAACTCTTTGTTGAAAATCCAACCATTATCCTGTGGTCAGTTTTATTAGTTTTCTGCATCATGAAACGAGAGCCTGGAATTCCTCAGTTGAAAATCAATTTAACAAATCATAAATTAACCCGCCTTTAATGTAGTCATACCCAGAGAATACATTACTAAGACCTGAATAAGAGGAAGTATTTCATGATATGTAGGGTACCGACTCATTATTCATTCCAGGTACATCTTTGTCCTCATCATTATAATTTTCAAAACCAGCGAGAATTCAGTAAGGATTAATAAGCAGAACAATTCAAGTTCGGTGACCCACTACATAATTATCTGTGCAAGTTTTATTGAGAACTGGTGACAAATGAGAATCACATGATTTAGAAAATGAACATTCTGATCCCAGAGTAAAAGAATGGGATTAAAGTCCATTATTTTAACATTCAAAGATCTTCAATTAAAACAGAGGCTCTCACATTTTCTTCTGTTTCTTCTAATCTAATTTAATTTGAAAATAATAGACCTTGTGCTCCTTCCAGTGACATCAAACTACATTTTGAATTCCTAATGGGTTTTTTTCCCCCTACTGCTGAATCTCTTGATGAGTTTATTTAAAATAAAAATAGGATCATCCTAAGTAAATGTTTTGGTGCATAGACAAACTCTTACTGTTGCAAATTGTGTTTGACTAATTTTAGGAATGAATTAGAGAAGTTTGGAACTGAGAATGTTGTAAAAAAAACAAGGCCTATGCTAAACACCTATTGTTTTTTAATCAATCAACTCAAATTTCAGTTTCAGATGTTATCTATTTCGTCTCTTCTCAGAGATATTTGTCATGGGGCAGATTTCCAAAACAATTGTGCACTTTGGTTCATGCTTAGGAGCATATCCTTGAGAAGTTATTCATAAGAGAACTTTTTTTAAACGGATGAAGTGCAGATAAAAAACCTCTTCAGTCTGTGACAAATATATCATCCTGAACTTGTAAGTAAAGTTCAAATTTCATGTGCTAAAAGGGGTTTTCCTTTCTGCATGTCATCGACTTCATTTCCCACACAACCTCCTCTCTTCCTGGTCTCACATTTTCTTCTGAATAAATTGTGAAGGTTTTCCTCTCCTTTCTTCTTCTTTCCATTTAATCAAACTTTATTCTGATAGGAGCTATTTCTAAACATGCAGCTCATCTACATTCTACAGCAAAGAAATATTGCACAAACAGTGCTAAAAATAATAATCTAATTCAAGATCTAGGATAGTTAAACAGCAACCATACATTAAGAGAGAGTGACACCATTACCATATTTTCAGAGCTGAATAACATTCTGAGATTTTAAAAAATAGAATATTTGAAAGACATATTTATCAGAACCAGAACTTTATTTTACTTATTAATCATGTACAGTAGAACTATCTAACTGGAGGGCAGTCAGACAGTCATCAACATTGCAGATCTGGCATTGTTTAAATTACAGAATACTGGGTAGATGGATAGAGAAAAGCATTACTTTTGGTCGTTCTACTGCTACTTGATTGACTATTTCCAAGCTGGGGCTCACACTCATAAATGTTTATTCTCTTTCCCCTGTTCATTATCATTTGTATTTTAGAACTACTAGATTATGTCCATCTTGATTTCTCTTTCACATCTTATTATTTTAAATATACAAAAGAATATGTAAAATTATTTTAGCTGTCTGCAGATCACTGAAAATCATTTACAACTTTTTCAATATTAAGTCTGATTAACACATGAAATTAAATGGTATAGAGAAGCAGATCTTAGAGCTTTTTGTCATTCCTACATTCCTTCAATGTCCAAGAGAGATTTTTAAGAAGAAATTTGAAAACCATTTGTCTGAAATGTTACAGGATTTCCTATTTGAGCAAGGGGTTAGACTAGAAGACCTCCAAGGTCCCTTCCAACTTTGTTATTCTCTTATACTGAGATAGGTGGTCTAAAATGTGATAAAGATAGACCGGTAGATTAGAGATAGATAGATAGATAGATAGATAGATAGATAGATAGATAGATAGATAGATAGATAGATAGATAGATAGATAGATAGATAGATAGATAGATAGATAGATAGACAGAGACAGAGACAGAGACAGAGACAGAGACAGAGACAGAGACAGAGACAAATAGATAGATGATGAGAGAGGGGGGAAGGAGGAGGAGGAGGAGGAGGAGGAGGAGGAGGAAGAAGAAGAAGGAGAGAGAGAGAGAGAGAGAGAGAGAGAGAGCTCTGTTTTTCTCCTCCAGCATATACCGTATATACTCAAGTATAAGCCGAGTTTTTCAGCCCACTTTTTGGGCTGAAAAAAGCCGCCTCGGCTTATACTTGAGTCAGTGAAAAATTTGCCCGAAATGGAGGAGAAAAAGGGGCGGGGCCATGCCACTGGGTGATGCTTGTGAATGGCCCGGCTTCTGTGAGTTTCCCCTCCCTCTGTGTCAGTTTGCCGCGCAGCGCGCACCGCACCATCCCCCCTCCTCACGTTCTAATGTAATGCATGGCTGTCTTACGATTCCCCTTCCTCCCCCTCCTGCCGCTCTGCAACGATGTCCCACCTCCTCCTTGTTATGGCAAGCAGCCACATAGCGATGTCCCACCTCCTCTGGTACAGTGATCCAATGATAGGAATCACTGTGCCGTGTGTCATAGGAGGCCATTGGTATCTATTTTTATTTTTGAAATTTACCGGTAGCTGCTGCATTTCCCACCCTAGGCTTATACTCGAGTCAATAACTTTTCCAGTTTTTTGTGGTAAAATTAGGTGCCTCGGCTTATATTCGGGTCGGTCTATACTCGAGTATATACGGGTATTCAAATTTGGGAGTCATCATGGTTCATACATATGCAACAATCATCTCCTTCATCAGAATAGAGTCAAACCACTGCAGAAGAAATAAAAGTCATCCTACTTGTAAAGCATTCAACACTTTAACTGAATTAATTGGAACATCTAATTCTAGGGTCTCCTTTGGCATAGTGCCTGAAGCTACAACAGCTGTTCCTAAACAAACCTATATCAGAATACCTTTCCAATGGTGAGAATGTGACAGAGAGATAAAGGGAATTCCTTCTTCCCAAAGCCCAGCATGAGCACTGTTTAAAAACACTGCTGTATGGTAATGACCATTTACAGCAACCTCCTTTGATATCATGTCTTGCAATATAATTCCCACGTGTTTCAAATTGACAGATTTCTCCAAGCTGGATTGTACCAGCTTGGAGAAGTGTGGATGAAAGGAATTATATAGGATTATTCAGATTTAAAATCCCATATATAAGTACATTCTGGGTACTTCTGGGTATTAATTTTGATGCCCAATAATAATAATAAAATTGACAATTTTGATCACCTTACATTAATCATACTCACATCTTTCTAATAACGTTATACAGAATACAATCATCTTTCAACTTCTTATCCTTTTATCTACTTGCTGATTTTAACATGTTATATAACAATATTCATTGTAGTATTTTCCCCTTTCTGATTTCTACCTCTATTTCGTATCTTGATAACACCAATCTTATGTTAGTAAGTATTCTATTTCTTTGCTTCGTCTCTTATTCGTTTCTAAAGAGCCGACGTGGCACAGTGGTTAGAGAGCAGTACTGCAGGCTACTTTAGCTGACTGTGATTTGAGTTCAGCTGTTCAAATCTCACTGGCTCAGGGTTGACTCAGCCTTCCATCCTTCCGAGGTAGGTAAAATGAGGACCCAGATTGTTGGGTGCAATGTAAATATATACATTGCTTAATGGTGTAAACCGCTTAGAGAGTGCTTGCACTATGAGGCGGCATATAAATCTCATTAATAAATCTGATTAATAAATAAATTATCCATTTTAATTATATTAATTACATTAGTCATACTCACATCATTATCATAACATAAATATGCAATTAAAGTTGTTAACAAGTAATATGTACTCCACCTTGTATATAATCCCTCATCATTTAGTTGTTCAATATTATATTATATTGCTCAATGCTAATAACCATGGTAACCTTAATAATGTTATTTAAAGGTATATAATACAATCATCCTTCCCTCTACATATTAATTTTAAAACATTATATAGAAGTATAAATAACAATATTTTCCCTCTTTCTAATTCCTACCTTTATTCTAAATCTTGATGGCACATATCTTATATTGATGAATATTCTATTTCTACCCGTCATCTCTCATTCGTTTTAGTATATCAATTCTTATTAATTTTTTGGCATGCTTTCCATACTCCTCCTTTGAAGTTTTATGTCTCCCTATATCATTCTTTCTTGGTCTAAGTGTTCCCTCTTCTACCTTTGCCTCTCGCTGCCAGATCTTCACTATGCCTATGACTGTCTCTTCAAGAATGTCTTTCTGCTTATACAATTCTATTTTTAAGTCTCTAAATATATTGTCAGCTTGATCTGTTTCATCCATTTTAATTATCTCTTCCTTCTCCTTATATTTTAGGTTTGTTTGTTATTTTGTCTCCTCTTTCCCTTCCTGTTTTTTCTATTCTTTCCTCTATTTCCTGGGTTTCCTGTTCATTTTTCATTGTTATTTGCTGAACATTTTCTAGTCTCACAGCTATATCATACATCAGATCCTCTATCTCCCTGTGGTTCTTTGTTAGAGTTTCATAGATACTTTGAAACATCGATGACATTTCTTCTTGAAATATACTTGTTATTTCCTGTTGAAGCATTTTATCTTATTTTAATAAGTCCAAAAATTACTCACAAATCTATCAAAATCCCACACTCTTAGTTGTCTGTAACATTAAAAAGCCAACCTTAAAACTATTCACTCAGTCCCAGAGTCATTCCTTGAAGTACGCAATATTTATAATTCTTTATAGTCCTCCACCAGTCAGTTTACTCCTTCCAGATTTTCCCTTGTCTTCATCAGCCATCTAACCAGCTCTTTGATTCCAATAATAGTTCCAAGTGTTTGTGAACCACTCTACTTAGCAATCTTCAAAAAGTCTCAGACATTTTCCCTCCTTAATCATGAAACAAATAGGTATCAAACAGTATACAGCAAAAAACACAGTCTTCCAGATGTGTTTACCTCCACTCAGTATTAGAGATTATTTCAAGGTCTTCCCAGCCTTGTAAAAATATAGTCCAATGCTTCCAGCATTTTAAAATGCCTTTTCAAGATGTTGCCAATAAAATGTTCAAATCTAGTCATTCTATATTTTAAAAATTATATCCTCTCTTAGGTTTCATTTTCTTTTGAGTCTGTAGTCTTCCTCTAAGTAATTGTTAGCCTCTTTAAACATTTTGGAGAATTGTCTTTTTGGAGTTTCTTTTCTTTGGGGTTTAATCTCTAGTAAAGAAGTTGAAGATCATCTCACCGAGCTCCAGTCCACTGTTGAAACACCAATCCAGCATATTTCTTTCTTTGATTGTCCCAGCTTCCCGATGGCCATAATGGCCGCCTCTCTTTCCTTGTTGTTGAATAGGAGAGTGAGCCTCAGATCAAGCAGGAGAGTTGCCTCTCTCTGCAATCTGCAAGGTGTCCCTCCTTTCTTTGCCACCCCTACGATAACTAAATAAATGCTGGATTTTCTTTGTCATAAACAAACTGTCAGCTCCATGACAATATTGAATTACTATTAATCAGTCATGCAATACCACCCTGTGTATTTTGACTCAGGAATTAACTTACTTAATGGAGCTTATTTCCTGCATGCTGCAACAGGTTTCAAGTGATAACCTGATGACCCTTATGAGGATATCTGTTAAGTAAATATATTCCATCAAGATTCAACACCCAAGGGCTATATATGACCTCCAGGTCTCCATGAAAGCCTCTAAGATGAGTTCCTCACTTGTCAAAACCACAACATTGGAAAGGGACCAAGAAGGCTCCCAAGAAATGTTCTTGGCATCTCAGGAAATTATGTGAACCTACAGTATTTCTATCTTTGGATCCCACTCATTATTATTCATTTATACTAGCCCTTGTTTTGACACATTTCCTGCTATTGATTCCAGGAAGGAGAGGGAAACAAAGTTGCTCTTCCTTAAGCTAAAGGGGAAGGACAGGTTAAGCTTGAGATAGATCAAGATGGAGTTCTACATGAGACCACTGGGTGTCAAGATAAGGATGATGTAGAACAATTCATCCAGAGTTCAGTTCTTTATTTGCTTAAACAGAATAGACAGAATCTTGCCAGATTAAACCCTTACTATTGTCATCTGAATAGCCTGGAAGATTCTAGAGTGTGACTATTCTTATTCTCTGCCTCTGCCTCCAATTCCAACTCTAGGCTGTGTTGACTCGTGTCTGCCTTCCCATTTTTGGAATGTGTTCCCTTCTTCCTGGGAAACTGCTGGTTCACTGCAGTCATCACACACCTCCCCATGGGCATCATCTCTCACACTGAGAGAGATTATCCATTCACATGGCTAGAGAATCTTCAGCCATAGTGTCCATAGACACTTTTCAGCCATACTAAACAGTGGTGGGTTGCTCCCGATTCGGCCCAATTCAGTGAACCGGTAGCGGCAGTGGCGGGAGACTTCGCCCACCCACCCGGGACACTTCTATGCATAGAATAAATTAATAGATTAGGGGAATGCCAAAGACATAGTACACCATGCCAAGGTAGTATCACTGACAGAATGGAAGTCAAATGGACTGACAGTTGACTGAATCATTTCATCCAAAGTATCTTATTAATTATTCCATTTTAGCATGGAAGGAAGTATTGCATGGAGCACTATAGGGTTGTACCTGGGCTATGTTCTTTTCATCATTTTTATCAATGACTTGGATGATTGTAGTTGAGGCACTTATAATGTTTGCAGATTGCACAAAACTGGGAAAAGTGATTAATACCTCAGAGGAAAGAAGAAAGATTCAAAAACATATTGTCAGGCGTCAGCAGTGGACTGAAATAAATAAGATGGTATTTAAGAGAATGAAATGTAAAGTTCTTCATCTGCGCAGGGGGGAAAATGTAAATCAGGAATATATAATGGGAAACCTGGCTTGAAAGTAAAATTTATGAAAAGGATCAGGTGTTCTGATCAACCACATATTAAACAAGAGCCAGCAGTGTGATGAAGCTGCTAAAAAGACAAATGTTATCATTAGCAGAAACATAGAGAAATTAAGCCATTTTCCTACTCTGCTCTGCTCTGGAACTGTGTTCAGTTCTGGGCATCACAGTTCCAAATGGACAGTAATAAAGAAAGCCAATCGGAAATAGCTAAAGTGCTGAGCTAAAAACCACAAGACCATGAGTCCTTCTTTTGATGTGAAAAACCTGCTGGGTGATTTTGGGCCACTCACCTTCTCTTGTCCCAACTCACTTCGTGTGGTTGCTGTGGGAAATTTGGAGAAGGGACCATTGGGTATGATGTTGCCTTCAGTTCAGAAAAAAAGAATTAAAATGAGAATAAATAAACAAATAAAAACAGAAAAACATAAAAACAATTGCTATGGAGGGCTACCAAGATGGTGAAGCACCTGGAAACCAAACTTGTAAGGAACAGTTAAATATCTGGACATGTGTAAAAGAATCAGAGAAATGACCTTGAGGGAAATAGGCAAAAACGGTTAAATAAGCCAAAAGGGCTAAAACATATCTTAAGTTCTGTGAAACAAGGTAACATTCAGAAGAGATCCAGGCAGGCCTAATCCAAACCTTGATTCACTGGGATATAAGAAAGAAGGGAGGTAAAATAGGATCAGGCTTTCAAGATTCTATTACTGCAACTTATCTCAATAAAGTGTTATTGTGGTCTTCCAGTGGAGTCTGGAACTTTAGAACTGGCTTTACTTCTTCTGTGCCTATATAGATATATCAGTGAAGTTATACTCGGTTAAAAAAAATGTCCCAGGGGTTTCTTATGCTTTATATGCCAACAGGACTGTTGACACAAAGGTTCAGGCAGCCAAATGATGAGGTGTGTTCTCCTTCACCTGAGACCTTGAACAGAAACTGGATGGTCATTTATCAGAGAAATTCTAGTGAATCCTGAACTGAGCAGAGGATTGATTTGCTTGACCTTTATAGTCAGTTTACAAAATTATGTACCCAATTGTATACCTTCACACTGAAAGCTACTAGTGCTTGAATGAAGAAAAAGAGATTTAGACTAAGACCTATCCTGCCAAGTTGGAGTGGCTATGTCAGTGATGGCGAACCTATGGCACGGGTCCCACAGGTGGCACGTGGAGCCATATCTGCCGGCACGCGAGCCATTGCCCTAGCTCAGCTCCAGCACGCATGTGCGTGCCCGCCAGCTGATTTTTGGCTCGCACAGAGGCTCTGAGAGGGCGATTTCGGCCTCTGGAGGGCCTCCGGGGTGGCAGGGAGAGCGTTTTCGCCCTCCCCAAGCTCCAAGAAAGCCTCTGGAGCCTGGGGAGGGCAAAAAACGGGCCTACCGGGCCCACTGGAAGTCGGAAACCGGGGGAGTGGGGGGGGTCACGCATGCATGCGCAGGGGGGTGGGGTGAGTGGGGGGCTTTGAATTATGGGTGTGGGCACGCATGCACGTATGATAGCGTGCGTGCGCACTATTTCGGCACCCGAGGAAAAAAAGGTTTGCCATCACTGGGCTATGTTTTAGGAAACTATCCAGTTCCGACACAATTTGTTTGGCACTGGATTCAGTTGCATTTCCCTGAAGGGGTTCTGCTCCTTCAGGGAAGAACAGATGGAGGTCATGGCCAGGAGAACATCTGCTTAGGTTTGGGTTGGTATGCCAGCTTTTATTCTCGTTCACAGAATGGAAAAAACAAGGTAGCAAAAAAACACTCCATGACCTCAATATCTCACAACTGGATTACTATAACTCACTTTATGTCGGGTGCAAAAGGTCAGGCCCAATTAAACTGATTTATTGTTAATTATCTTCTCAACTAATAGTTAACACCTGCTTGGGGTTAGATAATGATCAACAGAATTCAAGGGAGGTTGGACTTAGTTCACTTATGGCTCCATAGGGATTCTAGGCTGATCCGTCTTTTAACTCCAGCCCCAGGTTCTGCCATTTCGTCTCCTATATTTTATATGAAGGGACTTTCATGAACTTACAACTTCATAAAATTTAAGAGCCCGCTTGATTACAGGTAGGTGCCAATATTGCCATGTATCACCTGTGTTGTGGGAGCTGAATTGGTTGCTGCTTTGCTTCTATGAATAATTCAAGGAATTGGCTATCTGGATATCTTATCAGTAGAGTCTGCTCAGCTGATATGAGAAGAAATTACAGCTTCTGTTCAGGGTGTAAAATTGATGGTAGGTGTGACTGCATGCTCTGTTATGGCACCCCTCTTTTGGAATAGTTTACTTACAGAGACAAGGATGACCTCATAACTGAGATCATTCGGGGAAAGTAGTTTTAAACCACTGAATGTTCAGGAACTGAAAAATGGAGTGTGTGGTTTATAATGCACTTTTTCCTCATTATTCAGAGGTGGTGGTATTATAAATGTAGATTATTGATTAGTCATACTTGATTGGCTTTGTTTATTTTTTTAGCTTGTATTATTTATTATATTGAGTGAATCTGTGCAAGCCTTTTAGAATTACATGATTAAGACAGCATAAAAGATAAAACTAGATATGAAAGCTAAGATGATTAAATGCCTGGAGACAAAAAGATATGAAGATGATTGCAGGAATTGGGTATGACCAGTCTAGAGAAAAGAAGGCCTGGGAGTGACATGACAGCAGTATTTCAGAATTGAGGGGCTGCCAGAAAGAAGGGAGGGGGTTATTTTCCAAAGCACCAGAAGGCAAGGCAAGACAAGAAACAATGGATGGAAACTAATCAAGGAGAGAAGCAACATGGAATTAAGGAGAAACTTCCTAACAGTGAGGACAATTAGCCAATAGAACAGATTGCCTTCAGAGGTTGTGGGTGCTTCATCACTGGAGGTTTTTAAGAAAAGATTGGACAAGCACCTATCTGAACTGGTATAGGGTCTCCTACTTGAGCAGGAGGCTGGACCAAAAGACCTCCAAGGTCCCTTCCAGCTCTATTCTAATTCATTAATAATTCAAGCAAGAGAGAATGAGAGAGACAGAGATCCACTCCATCCAAAATGCAGCAAAAGTTTAAATTTACTAGAGGATCTAGTTCCCAACTTCTCTGGAAGATTGTTAATGTTGCTTTAATGTTGCCATTGTTTCAATGTTTTGAACCCCAATTCCATTTATCATTTTATTTATTTATTTATTTATTTATTTATTTATTTATTTATTTATTTATTTATTTATTTATTTATTATTTTATTTTATTTTATTTTATTTTATTTATTTTATTTTATTTTATTTTATTTTATTTTATTTTATTTTATTATTTTATTTTATTTTATTTTATTTTATTTTATTTTATTTTATTTTATTTTATTTTATTTTATTTTATTTATTTTATTTTATTTTATTTTATTTATTTTATTTTATTTTATTTTATTTTATTTATTTATTTATTCCATTTCTATGCCGCCCAACTCCCTAGGGACTCTGGGAGGCTCACAACAGAAGAACAAACATCAAATCAATACAAAAACATCTAAAAACAGTTTAAAAAAACACATTTACAATTTAAAACAGTTTCAGCCATCCATACATTCATGACCCGACCTCGCTAGTCATCCCCACAAGGTCAGTGGCCCCAGGCCTGTCGGAAATGCCAGGTCTTTACCGCTTTCCGGAAGGCCAATAAGGTGTGGGTAGTGCGGATCTCAGGAGGTAACTGATTCCAGAGAGCTGGGGCAGCCACAGAGAAGGGTCTCCCCTGCGGACCCGCCAGCCAACACTGTTTAGCTGATGGGACCCGAAGAAGACCAACTCTGTGGGATCTTACAGGTCGCTGAGAGGTATGTGGTAGAAGGCAGTCTCTAAGACAATCTGGCCCTGAGCCATGTAGGGCTTTAAAGGTAATGACCAACACCTTGAATTGTGTCCAGAGACCGATAGGAAGCCAGTGCAGCTTGCAAAGGATTGATGTAATGTGGGTGTATCTAGGCTCACCCACAATAGCTCGCGTAACTGTATTCTGGACCAACTGTAGTCTCCGAACACTCTTCAGGGGTAGCCCCATGTAGAGTGCATTGCAATAATCAAGCCGTGAGGTGATAAGGGCATGAGTAACTGTGAGAAGAGCCTCCTGATCCAAGTAGGGTCGCAATTAGTGCACCATGCGAAACTGTTCAAAGGTTTTTAACAGTTAACACAGTTTCATATTCCTCTTTGTCACATAAGTTCTAAGAACAAAAGACTGTGACATAAGTTCACAGGTGAGAAGATATTAGTGGAGGCGGTCCAAATCTAAATCCTGTGTGCCATTCACAAAACAATGTTGACCTAAGAAACCAATAAAAATGTTATATAAGAGATGGGCCCATGAGACCATCTATATAGCAGAAAACAATAAATGTTGTCAAGTTAAACAATTGGCTGTGGCTTTAGAAATAAAAGATACCTATTTCCAGGGAGGTTTCAATACCTGACACACAAAACTATCCACTTCAATCTGCACAACATAAATTACCAACTCCTTTCTATTTGTAGCAATAAAATGAACACTTTAACCTCCCAGATTTTCAGCAGTCTCTCTGATTTAGAAGTTCAACTCTGGACCATCAACCTCAACACTCATCATCATCTGCTCCCTGAACAAGACGATCCATGTGTTTTGGTGGCATAGACCTTAAATTACTCGTTATTGCAGAAAGAACATACAAAAAGATGCAACCAGGTAGGTAAACAGCTTCTCTTAACGTCCCACAAGACCAAAAACAGAAAGAAAAATCTGAAGAGGATCTTGGGGGGAAAAAATACTGTTAAAGATTAAGAAACTGTCCAGGGAAAATTATTAGATTTATCATTAGCCCCAGGAAATCCCACTCCTCCTAGCCACCGCATACATTTTTATTTATTATTTATTTTATTTTTATTTTGTCAAGTACGTATTGGTAATATACATAGATATAACATTGTTTATATACATAAGATGGGTACTGCTAAGAGGGAACATTAGGACAGGGATGGTAGGCACGCTGGTGCACTTATGCACGCCCCTTACTGACCTCTTAGGAATCTGGTGAGGTCAACAGTGGACAGTCTAAGGGTAAAGTTTTGGGGGTTTGGTGATGAAACCAGAGTCACGTAGTGAGTTCCAGGCATTAACCACTCTGTTGCTAAAGAAAGACTGTGTCACCCTTATCAGATAGACCAGATAGGAGGCATGACCAGATAAGTTAATTCTATATTATTTTAAAGGTACATTCACCGAATCTTGCAAGTATGGAAATACATTTCTCCCACTGTCTCTTTTACAGGTCAGGAAACTAGAGAGGGTGTCTTCTGAGCCCCTTGCCATGCTCACTATCCAGCTGTGGGCTATGCTGTCTCTTATCTGACCATTCTCTAGGCAGCATCTCTTTGTCCCACCCGCCTGCTTCAGGTCTTTCCCACATACCATGACATGCTGACACAAGGCTAGGTCTTCCCTTATCATGTCTCAAAAATGAGTTTTTATACGAAATGTTACACAAGTCATGTATATCATTAGTGTGTGTGTGTTGATGTGTTGATGCGTGTGCATGTATAAATCAAAGGAAGGGAGATAAATTTTCAGGTTAAGACCTAGTTCATCTCCCAGTTTCTCTCTTTTTGGTAGTAGTTATTAGTAGAAACAATTTTTGCACATTAGATTTCTAGAGAAAGTTATTTTAAATTAATCATCAGCACTAGAGTCTTCTATTGTAGCAAAGGTTGATTTCAGCTAGGCTAATTAGTGCTTCATATATATAAACATCAGAACAGGGGGAAAAGGTTTGTCATCATTAGCAAAGCAGGGGTTTTTTTCCTTGTAAGATTTTTGAAATCTTTTGGAAGAGCAAGTAACACAATACACCCTTAATGTCTAATTTAAAATAAGGAGATAGAAATGAGTGAAAAATCCTGAAAAGGGATATAATTTTAGCCAAAATCTCCACTGGGAAGAAGAGAGCAAAATTCTATCTTTAAGTGCGGAACAAACCTTCCACTTAATATGGCCAAAGTTATTAGTTCGATTGGAGCAACACAAAAATCATAGGCCATGCTACCATCCGCCACGCCCGTGAGTTCATCAAAGCCTGGCACTCCACAAGTGATTCCATCAACAGACACATTAACCTACAACCAGCCTACAAACCCCTCAGAATCCAAATCAACCACACAGCCAACCACAGACAGCACTGACCCTCAACCAACCCACACAACCCTCCCCCACCAGCAGTTCACCTCCCAATGACCCTGACCTGATGTAATCTGCTTATCACAAGACCCAACACAAGACTCACTGATGACTCACAGCTGACCCATCACAGGACCCTCACTTGACACACCCACACCTGAAGTCCTTATAAACAGAAGATCACTTACATCCCCTAAACTCCATTGAAGATGTTACCTTGCCTGGTAACAAAATGTTTGGAAACCAACCCACAAGCTTGGAGAACTAACCTTCACTCTCATCCTACACCCAAGCTACAGATATTCACCACTAATGCAAAGGTATTAGGTTAAGAAACATATTCTTTATCTTTTTATTTTTTTCCTTAGATGATCTATTTCTATATAGATCACCTTCATCTTCATTTAGCAACTGCCTCATGCAGTAGCTGCTCATTGTTATGATGGTGACAAAAAGGTAACTTTGCAACCAATCCATGCATTTATGAGATTTGCAGGCCTGTCAAGCAAAGGAAAACTGAAGTAAGATCTATTAAAGTTTGTTGCAAATATCAAAACCAGAAGCACACACAGATGACTGATTCAGCTGGATTCATAAACTTCTTTTTTTTTTTTCCAAAAAGTTTTATTAGTACAAAATTACATAGATAATAGCTAAACATTAAATAGAAAGTACAAACATTTTTTTTAATTTTTCTCCCCCCTAACCCACCCCTTTCCCTCCCCCCCTCCCCCCCGGACTTCCCAGAGAGAGTACAGGGCATAATATCAATAAAATAAATTTAAATTAAATTAAAAAATTTTGACTTCCACCTTATTTTTTTAAAACTTCAACTCCAAATTGTACACTAATAAAAATTCCTTCCTCCTCCTTTCAATCATCTACCCTTCACAACATTTCTTCACTGTTAACTAAGAATTAAATGATTATTACATAAATGATGACTAAGTATTAAATACAAAAACCTTAAACTTCATCATAAAATCAATCAGTATATAAATAACATACTATTACTATATATCAGATTATAAGCACTAATTCCAAACTTTAAATAACCTTCCTCCCCCAAAAAAAAAAATGTTAAATCTAATTGTAATATTTTATAACTGGATAGATAACAATTCCAAATCTTTCTCACAATTAAATAAAACTTAAATTGATATTACACAAAAAATAACTAAATAATAATACAAAAACCTTAAACTTCATCATAAATTCTACCACTCTATTAGTAACATAATGTTACTATGTATTAAATTATTAGGTTCAAAAAAGTTCTAAATCTTTAAAAAGAATTAATAATACTTTGAATAAGCCCCCCAAAAAAAACAAAAGAAAAAAAAAGAATGCAAGAAGTAAAGAAAAGAAAAAAAAATTAAGGAAAGAAGGGAAAAAGAAAAGTACAGTCATAATGGCAACCATCTGTCCAATAAACTTCAACACTGCATCTTGTTGTATCTTGATGATGGTTGCATCTTTTTGTAACTTGATAATTTTGTAGTTGTCAGCTCGCCTCCCATCTGACCCCGATCTTCCATCTCCTTTTCCACACTGTAGACATCTGTCTGGCTCTGCCAATCATTTAAATTTTGTAAATCTGTTTCGATTTGAAGAGGAAGGGATGGCTTTCCCTCCTCCTCCTCTTTTGTTTTCATACATCTTTCCTCTGGAATCTTGGATATATCAGCCTTTAAGACGTTGACATAAAATTCAGTAGCTTTCTTTGTTGTATTAAGCCGATATCTTTTTCCCAGAAATTTCACTGCAACTCCTGTTGGTGCTTCCCATTTGTAATGTAAATTTAACCTTTTAAATTCATCAATCAGAAAGGTATAATCTTTTCTGGCTTTGAGCATTTTAGAGGGAATTTCTTTCCATATCATCAGTTCCTGGCCATTCACCTGCAGGTTATTCTTAAACGTCGCCTGTATAATCCTATTCCGTAAGGCTCTTGTAGTAAAGTATATTACAATATCCCTTGGTAGGTGTTTTTGTTTTGCATACCAGGAGTTGATTCTATATATTTTATCAATTTGCCTGGCTAGTTCTTCTTTAGACAGTCCAGACACCTGCTCCAAAGCTTCCACCATCCTTCCTTTCAAATCTTCATATAATCCTTCTTTCAACCCCCTGACCCTTATGGCAAATTCCATGGATCTGAATTGCGTCATTAACACCTCTGTTTCAAAATTTGCAATGTCATTTTGTATTTTATCTATGTATTCTACTGAAGTTGTCAAAACTTGTTTGTTTTCTTCAATGCGGTTTGCCAAAACTTCAATATTTGTTGCTAGACCTTTACATACCTCCAACACATCATTTCTAATTTGTTGGTCAATATTCTTTAAAGCAGCCTGCATTTTATTATCTATTTCACTAATTTTTTGGTTAAATTCAACAATAAGTTCATCTTTCATAATCTTTAAGGTACTTATTAAATTTTCAGGTGTTAAAGACTTTGGGGGTGTTAACTCAGTGGTAAGTTGCATTTTAGAAATATAACCAGATGAATAATCCATTCTTTTATTCAAAACAATCTTTCCAGATTTTGAAGCCATTTTAGTATTTCCAGTGGTGAACAAAGAAAAAGCCAAGCCTCTAGTTAAAGTTCTTTTAAATTTCTTTTAAAATTCTTTCAAATTCCAAAGCCAGATAGAATTTTATTTTTAAAAAATTGTCAGTTATTATTTAATCCAGAATCGGGAGACAGAGAGAGTAAAGCCAACTTTCAAAATCAAAAATTTCCATAAGAAAAAAAGCTGCTAGGGAAACGAAAGTTACTTTCACTTCTCCTCCCACTTTCTCCGATCGCCATGTTGTAGCCTAATAACTGTTACTTAGTTTCTTCCGAAGTGAAAATCAGCAGTGGAGTTGAAAGAAAAAAAAAAATCTGTACTTGCCCTTTAAAATCCTGTCTCTCTCTGTCTGCTTGTTTAAACAATTAAGTAGTTGTAATCCCATTCACGAAGCAGCGGGTGGTCACGGCATCTTGCTCCGCAAAAGCGGAGGTTTCCAAGTCCCCGGAGCAAGAGACAGGCTGGCTGGGGAGACCTCACCTTTCGCGCCCCTGGCTGACACTTGGGGCACTAGGGGGGGCTCTACCCCACCTGTCCGGCTCTCATCTCTCCCCTTTGCCCGGGGCAGAGACTTTCAAGCCGCCAGACAGCTGTTCTGGCGGCTTTAACGGGGAAAAGGAAAGGCGCTCAACGAGGAGCGTCCGCGATGCAGCGATCCGGAACCGGAAGTTCCATAAACTTCTTTATAAACATAGTAACATATGAATTTACAATACCATTAGCAGAGATCTTTCTTCAAGTAGACACAAGCAGGAGAGTTAGTTTCATTTCAGCAGAGTTCAGAGTGGAAGAGTACAGAGTGGAGACTGGAGCCACACCCAGCCTTAAGCTTAAGTATTCAGTTTTGATTCTCTGCACAGATTCAGAAGTGGTTAGCTCCTTTTGGCTGATTCAGTTGCTATGCCTATTCATTGGCTAACCTTGTTAACATGGCTCTCCCAGTCATGAATATTCTAACAAGATCACATGCATGTTTCACTTAGTGGCCATTTCACTTAATGACTGAGTCGCAATTGCAGTCACTAAATGAGAACCGCCTCTATAAATTATTACATCTTATTGCATTAATATGAAGGAGAAGATAGAGCTACAGAATCAACCAACACATAACCCCACAATTCTTAATAACAATTTATTTTTTAAGCAGACAGTATTGCATTTTCCCTTTTTTTGCCTATTTATTTATACAGACACTTCTGCCTGAAGCCACAACAAAGCTAAAGGAGTGAAGCAATTTGTTTACTTCAATAAATAAAATTCATGCTGAGGTATTGATGTGCAATTGCAAAGAAAAGTGTTCAGTCTAAGGCAGGGAATGCGCTTACCTGGAGTTGTTGGTATTAAAATGCTGTTCGGAGCGCTCAGTTAACTTTTAATCTGCTGTATGATTTAGGCATAATTTAGCTGCTAAGCTGATTCTTTAATGTCTTGTTCTAAATCTGCTGTTGGAAAGAAAGCAAACTTTAAAACAGGAGTTTCAAACTCAAGGCCTGGTGCTGAAACCAACCCACAGAGTGCTTAGATCTGTTCCACAGGGCCGCCCTGGAAACACCGGACTGGCCCATGGTGCCTCTACCACTTAAAATGGAGCTCGGAGCCCATTTTCTCTGGCAAAGCATTCGGGTCATCACAGGCACCCCTGACATGAGTGACGTCGAGCTGGCAATGCCCACCCCAGCCACGCCCACCTCAGCCCCCCTGATGTGGCTCTCAATGATATCGAGTTTGACACCCCTGCTTTAAAACAACAGCCTGGCCTTTGTTGTTGTTGTTTTAATCACAATAAAATATTTCATCTATCTATCATTTATCTTTCTTGTTCTATAATTAAAAGCCACTGCAACAATAATCTTTGTTTGCAACAACACCAACCAATTTCCATTAAGGGACAGTTCTGAAGACCTCACAACAAAAAGGCAAAAATTTATTTTTGTTAGGTGCCCCATCACACCTTTCTTTCAAAAATTTCACGGAAGCTAACTTAAACTAGCGTTCCTTTTTATCATGCTGAATTAGGTCACTCCATTAGTACTACAGTACACTACAGATAATTTTCAAATAGGATATAGATTCAATCTTAGATTTATTCTAAGAAGGAAGAGACTAAAATTTGTTTGGATGCTTAACACTTGTTTGGTTGATTAAGAATGTGTATTTCATCAAGTAATGATTTCCATATCTATAAAGGCAGGTGGGAACCTTCCTTAAATATCTTTCAGCTTAATTTCCAAAAGCAAATAATCATAAAACCACTGCATTTATTCTCTCTTGAATTCCCAAGGAATGAAAGGGAAAATTATCTACTTTTGTTTCTCATACAATTTGTGTTGGTCTTTCATCCACTGCTTACTAAGATTCCTCTTAATTGCCAGCAGTAATTTTGTAAAATTATTTATTTACTGGTTCATTTTCTACCATGCTCAAGCCAACAAACATAGTTTCTGTCATTTATTCATATACAGTAGCAACCCTGTGGGATAGATTCAGCCAAAAATGACCCAGCTGCTGTGGCCTAGAGGTAGAGCTCTTGCCTCACAATCAGGAGGTTGTGAGTTCGATCCTAGGTAGAGACAGATGTAAGGGTCTCCTGCTTGGGCAGGGGGTTGGACTAGATGACCTGCAAGGTCCCTTCCAACTCTGTTAATCTGTTAAAATGATTGACCCCAACTTACCAAGCAATTTTTCATGGCAGAGGATAGACTGGAATGTGAGTCTCCCCGGTGCCAGTTAACCATACCTTCAGTGATTTTTTTACCTTACTTTATGAAATCCATTGCTGTTACAATTAAGCAAATTTGGCTTCTTTGTATTCTACTTTTTTACTTGGGAAAACTGTTTGGAAGTCTTAAGTACAGACCCAGCTCTTAAAATGTCAATGAAAATGTAACTCAAATGTTGTTGAGGTAGATAACATCTTGTCCAGAAGTAAACCAGAATTTCTCCTTCAACTGAAACATGTATCAGTGGGTGCCTAATTGTTATAAAACTTTACAGAGTAACACAAAATTGTGATTTAGTTCTGCAATTTATTGAACATTCAATTACCACTAAAGTATACAGTAATCATGGGTGACACAATCAAGAGATATATAGATTTATGGTGAATGTAAATTTATTTCCAGTTAATACAAGAGAGACAAGAAACAATCTTAAATGCATTTTGCAAGCTCTGAGTCCTTCAGCACAGTTGCCTAGGAAATGAAAACGAAACAAAAGAGAAATATCTGACACTTTCATAATTGAAGATCATCCTGGCATCAACCTTTCAGTCACTGTGACATTTCCTCATAGAAGCACTATCATGATACTTTAAACTTCTTTATAATCAGCTTTAAATGCAAGGCTCTGATGGAAAATATAAAATCATCCCTCCACCTTGGATGAAATTGGTCATTTTATCATGAAACATAAGAGATAAAAAATAGCTGTCAGTTATCTAAACACACTTCTTCCATGTCTAGATCAAACTTCAAATTGCCAGAATGAAGCCACCTTCTTGGTTTTGTCAATATCCAAAAATAAGTCATTATCGGTAGATGTTTCTGGTGGTAGCCAACATACCAGAGATGGGTCGGACTCTGAGTCTCTCCATATTCACATTGTGTGTTGTTATCCAATGAAAGCTTCCACTCAAGTCCAACTCTCAACCTATTCAGTGTCCTCCCAAGTATATAAGGAAGGTGAGATCCTTCAGCCATATCCTCCTTTTATGTTATTCTTTGCTTGATGGTCTCCTTCATTCACCTTTTAATTTGATTTTGTCCTTGTGTGCCCTCAAGAATGTTTGTTCTTGCCATAAAGCTGTTCCTAGATCTGAGTCGGCAGGCTTGGGGGATATGTCCATTCGCAGGATGTCCAGGATCATTCTCTTGCTTAGTTCTCTCAGCATCTGCTACTACTTCTCTCCTGATCATAGGTGGGACAATGCCAGAAAGACAATATATTTTCCCAATTGGTTTGAGACAACCTGTCACTAAGTGTACTGCTTCTTTGATAGTGATATCAACTTGTTTCACATGTTTCAGATGCGCCCCACACTGTAACAGCATACTATACTGCAGAGATACTCAAGGCCAAGGCTGAACACACAAATCTAAACACACTGAATATGTGACATCAGAATAGCCTTCCTAAAGTTAGTGCCTTCCTACAGCAGGGGTGTCAAACTCAAGGCCCACGGGCACACAGGGTGCTTAGATCTGGCCCATGGGGCCACCCTGCAAACAGCGAAGGACCTGCCCACGGTGCCTCTGCCAGTGAAAACAGAGCTCGGGAAGGCCACGTGCAGCCCTTGCAAGCTCCGTTTTCACTGGCAGAGGACTTGCAGGAGAACCAAAACAGAGCTTGCAAGCCCATTTTCATTAGCAGAGAGCTTGGGCCACCACAGGCGCCCCTGACACGAGTGATGTCATCTGGCCATGCCCACCCTGGCCACACCCATCCTGGGCCCCCGAGGTCAAACACAACCCTGATGCGGCCTTCAATAAAATTGAGTTTGACACCCCTGCCCTACAGCCTAAAATTATGGTCCACCACCTCTGGGCACCACATTATGCACAACTGTATTTTTCTCTTAATACCTTATTTCATTAATGAAACGTAAAGAATAAGAATAGCAGAACTATCAGAGTACAAGTTATGACTGGTTCTTTCTTGAAAATTAATGTATAAAGATACTTTATCAAAAATATTTGTAGAATAAATAGTTATTTCCTGACTGTTGTGATTCAGGCTTCAGATTTGTTCTTATTTCTTGTAGACTCCGTGCATTGCACTAATAATCATTAGATTACTAATCGAATACACCCTTCCAGTTTCAGAGCTTGGAAATGAATGCAGGCAGAAGCTGAAATTAAGTGTTTGTGATAAATTATAATTGATTGTGACATAAATAATAAAAGTCTTGAATTTAAATCAAGTTCATTTTGATTCTCTCTTCTGATACTCCTGAGAGGAAGAGTACAGAACCATTTGCTTGCATGTTTTTTTTATTAAACACGGTTGTTGGGTAAATGAGACTTCATAAATGGTGAAATAGACTTCTGGAGTGTCACGTAGTGAATATTGTCAGTTGTATGTCTATGCAGGGTGATGCACCCCTATCCTAATATTATGGTACATTCCATGACAAGCAGGACACGTAATATAATATTCTTGTACGCATGTGTGCATTCCTGATACTCCATTACTTCTTCTTGACTTAGCTCTTGACCGAGAAGGTCGCATTTTATAGCAGAGATGTAAACAATCAGAATTTATTGTTTTTGTACCGAAATAAATATTTTCAATTAGACTTTTTAACTTCGGTTTCATTTCTAAATGTCTGAGCTCCGAGAGAAAGATCAATCATCACCTCTGTGAGATTAATTCTCACCCCTAACATGGAGTGTTTTTTTTACTTTATTCTCAGAGTACTTTGGAATTTTTGAAGTTCTTTTGGCAATGCTTTTGAACTTTCAGTGGAAATTTTTTATTTTATTTATTTATTTGTTTGTCAAACATGTACAAGATAGCAGGTATAGGTATAAACATAAACATAAGCAAAGTAAGTACCGAGAAAAGAGGACAATAGGACAGTAGGCACGCCCCTTACAGACCTCTTAGGAATGGGGTGAGGTCGACAGTAGACAGTCTAAGGTTAAAGTTTTGGGGGTTTGGGGAAGAAACCACAGAGTCGGATAGTGAATTCCAGGCATTGATCACTCTGTTGCTGAAGTCGTATTTTCTGCAGTCGAGTTTGCAGTGGTTTACATTGAGTTTGTATCTATTGTGTGCTCATGTATTGTTGCGGTTGAAGCTGAAGTAGTCATTGACAGGTAGGACATTGTGGCAGATAATTTTATGAACTACATTTAGATCAGTTCGAAGGCAACGTAGTTCTAGGTTGTCTAAGCCCAATATTTCAAGTCTGGTGGAATAAGGTATTCTGTTGCGAGCAGAGGAGTGGAGGACTCTTCTCGTGAAATATTTTATTTTATTTATTTATTTGTTTGTCAAACATGTACAAGATAGCAGATTAAAGCTACTCCTGGTATTCTTTTCTGATACAAATCTTTCCTTCATTCAAGCCTCCTTGTCAGTCAACATTCCCTAATGAAAAACCCACAATTTAAAGACCAGGTTCATGAGATTTCATCTCGGATTTAATTAAATGTTAGGATTCAGGCCACAGATTGTGGCAGCAAGATGTCCTGATTAGGACAGAACCATAAACTGACATTTAAGGGGACTTTTGTCTATTTGACGCTATCATGCAAAGTGACATGCAGATGTTGCTTGAAGTTCCTAATTAATACTGAGGTGTATGAAGACTGGAGGGACTGTTTGAATAAGATCTGGAGATCTTCATTTGAAGACCAGCAGAATCCAGTATCAGGATCAGAAAGAGAGTTCTGCAGAGAGGATTGGCTAATGGAAAAAACTTCTATATTTGAAAAGGACAGATCAAATATCAATGAGATAAGCTTGACCAAGCTGTTAACATTCCAAGAAGTTGAAGAAGGAGTTATTTTTCTTTTTCTTCCTTCTAACAGCAAGCCTGAAAAATGAGTGCTGAAGTTGTGTAAATAAGAATAGTAAAGTTGTGATTTTAAAAAAAATACTTATTGGAATCAAGGATGCAGGCAGCAAGGAAGTTAAAAAACTGTAAAGGGTTCTATATAGAGATGTATGTATGGATTGTTGAGCTAAGGCCAATGCATATATAAAAATTATAAATGGTTTGCTTGGAAGTTTTGTTACAGATTGTTAGCAATAAACATCACTGTCAAATAGAGGATTGATTGTGTGTCTGGAAAGTTCCAATTCCTTTTCCAACTTTCTATCATGATAATTGGCTTGTACAATGAAAAAGCACACTTCCCTTGGCTATTCCTTAATTTTAAAAAGTGTAAAAAGACAAAACTTTTTATCCATTTCCCCCATGAACATGGTGACATGACCATTTGGCCCATTTCACCCATAAACATTTTCACCCAAATTTTTAAAGCAAATTGTCTTTCAACCCATCCAAAAAGAATGTTTGTGTGTGATTTCTTTTTCTTTTTTTGTTCAGAGAGTCAAGAAGTTAATCTTAATTATGGAGCATGTTAAACAATATGAATTCAAACCAGATGTTATGAAACCAGACTGTTGTAATAAGCATATGTGAGATCAACATACAGGATGTGGATGATGTTCTAAACAGCAATGAACCAAAACAAGAAGCCAGTGTTGTGTCTCATTATGGCTACACTGCTCAAAAGGAACAAAATATGGATTTGTTAGAAATACAGTAAAAACAATAAAACAGACTTTATGGAAGATGAGATTGTGACTACTGAAGATTAATATATGGGAATCTCAAAGTGCTCCTAAAGATTTAGATGGATGGATGGATGGATGGATGGATGGATGGATAGATAGATAGATAGATAGATAGATAGATAGATAGATAGATAGATAGATAGATAGATAGATAGATAGATAGATAGATGAAAGAAAGAGAAAGAGAAAGAGAAAGAGAAAGAGAAAGAGAAAGAGAAAGAGAAAGAGAGAGAGAGAGAGAGAAAGAGAAAGAGAAAGAGAAAGAGAGAGAGAGAGAGAGAAAGAGAAAGAGAAAGAGAAAGAGAAAGAGAAAGAGAAAGAGAAAAAAGAAAGAGAAAGAGAAAGAGAAAGAGAAAGAGAAAAGAGGGAGGGAGGGAGGGATAACTCTTGGTATTTTAAAACAACCTGCAGAATTAGACCTTTGATATTTTAAAACCTTTGTCCATCTTAAGAAGAATCTTCTCTTGTTTTTTGAATAAAATACAAGTTATAGCATTTCCTCTTCATCTGTGCTCCAATATCTTAAAGGAGACAGGAAAATTTTCAGCCCAAATGTTTTATATTTATTTCCCTTTATATGGATGTAATTGATCGAGTTATGGTCAGAGGACTTGATGGAAATATGGGTAATGTGGGTAAATAAAATGGTTACAATCTCCGAATTTCTCTCGCTGAGCCTATCCAGTCTCTGATATCTCCTGATTTTTGTATTGCTCAGCACAAATGTATGACATGACTTTGCACGGCATCTAAAAGAACTGGCTGAAGAATTAATACTCTCCCTAAGGAGCTAATTTAAGAATAACATGTCTTCCAATGGAAAAGAGAGAAAAGCAAGTATTCGGGATTGAATTTCTTTCCTACTTTGCAGTTTCTCTGTTGGGCCTGCATTCCTTCTGGGCTGGTGTTAGTCTCAACCAGAGGAAAATGTGCCATTTATCTGCATTACATATTCTCCACATATGTACACTGAAAAGGTCAAGTAGCTGCCCTACAGGATTTGGTTTCCTTTGAAAGAGAAATTATAGTTGTTAAGAAATATGCAAGCAAAACCAACGAAAAGCAAACAGGTCATCCTTATAAAAGCAGCAGATTCCAAACCATAGCTTATAAACATAGAATCAAAGACTGTACGAGTTGAAAAGACCTTGTGATCCAACTCCCAGCTCAATGCTGGGATCTAGAAAAACAACCAACATTACCATTTGAAAACAGGTTGCTCCACTGCTTAACAGCTTTTAGCATCAGGAAATTCCTCCTAATATCCAGCCTGAATCGCCTTGAATGTTGCCCTGTCCTCAACTTCAACTAAGTTAAACATGCACAGCTTCTATAACTGGTCCCCATAGGCTTATTTTCTAGATTTTTAAAAAAATTTGCCTGATAGTTCCCCAATTTGAAGCGAACTCAGAATTTGATACTCCCAGTGCAATCTAACCAGTGTAGGATACAGTTGAATTTATACTTCTAATCATTTAACAGAATACTTTTGTTAACGCAACCCATGATTGTTTGAAGTTTTCAACTAGTCTACTAGTATTCACAGATCCTGGGCTTTAAGTATTTTCTTTTCCCTAATCAGATTTTACATTTGTCATATTGAACATTATCCTACTAAATTTGCAAAATTCAATCTGTTGACATCCTTTTGAATCTAGACTTTATCCTCTAAAGCATTGACCAATTTCCTTAACTCGGTATCATCTTAATATTTATTTATTTATTATTTATTTATTATTTGTATTTATATGCCGCTCAATCTCGCAGGGACTCTGAGCGGCTAACAGGAATACAAATAGAATTTATATAAAAAACATTTAAAAACAGAATTAAAAACACAATATAATACTTTAAAAATTCCAATCATCCAATCCAATCCATAACAACCATGGGCCAGCAGCAAGAGATCGTTCATTGGCCCCAGGCTTGCCGAAAGAGCCAGGTCTTCAAAGCTTTTCTGAAGGCCAATAAGGTGGGGATGGTCCGGATCTCGGGGGGCAGTTCATTCCAGAGGGTAGGAGCTGCCACAGAGAATGCCCTCGCCCTTGGGCCTGCCAGCCGACACTGTTTAGCTGACGGGACCCGGATCAGGGCAGCTCTATGCGATCTAACCGGTCGCAGGGAGGTATGCGGTAGCGTATGCGGTTAAGTATGTATTCTATCTTCTGGGCTGGGCAAACCATGTTGCAAGGATGTCAGACCATCACATTCCTAAACAGCTCCTCTATGGTGAGCTGTCTCAAGGAAAGCGATCACATGGGGGACAAAGGAATCAATACCAAAGACACGTTGAAAGCCTCCTTCAAGTCCTTGGATATCAACACCACCACCTGGGAAACCCTGGCACAAGATCGATCGACATGGCACACACTGATCCACCAATGGTGCCAGGCATCTGAGGACAGAAGAACAACCATAGCACAAGAGAAGCGAGCACTCCACAAAGCTAGAGCTGCAAATGCTGCAACAATGGTGCCCACACATGTCTGCCTGACATATGGCAGAATATTTCATGCCTGTATAGGCCTTACCTGTGGTCACATCATGAACAGCCCATAACCTGTTAGATGTCAAGATCCTCTTCGAAGAATGATGGACAAACATCAATTCTAACTTCTAGATTGTTTCTTGTTGGCAGCACCAAATCAAGAATTGTGATCCCACTTGATATTTCCTGCCTGGGTTAATCAATAACCATTTATTAACAGCCTCTGAATGCAGTTGTTCAGCAGTTGTAAAATATCTGCATCACAATGCCCTTTAGTTCATATTTATCTATTTTGTCCACAAAGGTATGCTAATATTTTTCAAGTGTGTTACTTAAATCAGGATGATTATATTCACAGTATTCCATTGATCTACTAATTAAACACAATTATATATTAAAAAAAGGAAAAAGAAATAAGGCATAGAACAGCAGTGGGTGAATTCTGGTGTTTGTACTATTATTTTGTAGTGGTTACAGATATATGGCTTGATAATCTGTTCTTGTACAGCATAGATATTATGAGATTATTACATACCGTATTTTTCGGAGTATAAGACGCACCTTTTTCCTCCCTAAAAGTGGCTGAAAATTTGGGTGCGTCTTATACTTCGAATGTTGCTTTTTTTTCCAGCCCTCACTAGGTGCTAACAGATCTTCCCAGCTCTTACCTTGCAGGCTTTTTCATTGTTACTCTCTCCAAAGAATGTTTTTCCAGCCCTAAGTCTTTGCAGGGTTTTTTTCATTGCTCTACTTGCTCCGAATAAGTTTTTTTCTAGCCCTAACCAGGTGCTATCTATCTTCCCAGCTCTTACTGGCTTGCAGGCTTTTTCATTGTTACTCTCTCCAAAGAATGTTTTTCCAACCCTAAGTCTTTGCAGGGTTTTTTTCATTGCTCTACTTGCTCCGAATAAGTTTTTTTCTAGCCGTAACCAGGTGCTATCTATCTTCCCAGCTCTTACTGGCTTGCAGGCTTTTTCATTGTTACTCTCTCAGAAGAATGTTTTTCCAGCCCTAAGTCTTTGCAGGGTTTTTTTCATTGCTCTACTTGCTCCGAATAAGTTTTTTCCTAGCTCTAACCAGGTGCTAACGATCTTCCCAGCTCTTACTGGCTTGCAGGCTCTTTCATTGTTACTCTCTCCGAAGAAGGTTTTTTTAAGTCCTAACCAGGGGATAAAATAATGTGCTGAAGCTGACCAGACTAAGGATGCTAGCCAGATGAATACCTGGTAGGCAGATTTTTTTCCCCTATTTTCCTCCCCAAAAACTAAGGTGCGTCTTATACTCCGGTGCATCTTATACTCTGAAAAATACGGTAGGTCTTTCTCCTTTTAAAGATTGGGGCTATGTTAATTTATCTTAGGTACCTCACCTCATGCAGGAACTTTCAGAGATTATAATAGTATAGTAGTTCTGAATTTTCTCTTAGTTTAGTAATGCCAAGTCATCCAAATATTTCTTCATCTCTCTATTTATAACTTCTACCTTACTTTCCAAAACTTCCACTTTGTTATTAGTTTGTTTTGCATCGCCAGCCTATTTTCCTACAGATTTTTCAATCTTCTTACCTTTTTTCAAATCCTTTTTATTCCTCCAATCCTTCTTCCATTTCCTTTTTAAAAGCATCCAAACTATTGGCAAACTGTTGCAGTCACCTTCTTGCCAAATTCTTCAAACTTTTTTCTGCAATAAATCTGGCACGATGCCCTTATTTGCAAGTTGTTCTAATTAATCTCTCCTTTCTCCTCCTATTTTTGCTGTTTGCCACTATGATAAAGTGAAAGTATGTCAATTACTATGGTGAAAGTAAAAAAAAACAAGCTTCTTTTTTTTCCTGTTTCGCTTTTCTCTGACTTTTACACTTTAGTCCCAATTAGTTCTCCGTAACTACTGACATACAGAGTGGCCTATTTTATGCATATCCTTTTATTTTTCTTTTAAATTCACCAATTATCTACTCTCCTTAATAATAAACAGTCGGTGTTCATACAAATGTCCAGTCTGTGTTTTTATTAATTTTACTCTTTTGTCTATTCTATGTATTACTTCTCTGTAGAGAGATTTGAAAGCTAGAATCTGCTGCATGGCTGTTGATATTTGCCACTGTGCTGTCCTCATTCCAGAGATGCTCACAAGGATATGTAACCTGCTGTAGGTCCTCACCTACAAATGGCCTTGTTCTCCATTGGAAACATCTTACAGTAAAGGTAGTCATCTGGCTTTGAAATCTCTCCACTCCCCCCATATCATTATTTGATATTCAGTTTAAAAATAATCAGAAATAAAAACCAGAAGCAATCACTTTACACTGTGAGTCAATTCTTTGCTTCAGTCAAGCACAACAGGAATTTAACATCCTGGTAAATTATTAATCACTTTATGTTACTGTAATCAGAAAACATTAACTGATTATCACATTACTTCTATGAAATCAGAATGAATATAAAACTGCTATCTTACCAGGATTTTCTTGCCTCAAAAAATGAACATAACATATGATGGGATTTCAGTATGTTTAAAGCCCAAAGGATGGATGAATGGATGGATGAATTAATGAATATTATAATAGTAGTAGAAATAGCATTTACACTTATATACCACTTCACAGTGCTTTACAGCCCTCTTTAAGCAATTTACAGAATCAGCAACAATTTGGGTCCTCATTGTACTGACCATTTTATCGAAGGATAGAAGGCTGAGTCAGCCTTGAGCAGGTCAGAATCAAACTCCTGGCAGTGAGCAGTGAGTTAGCCTGCAATACTGCATTCTAACCACTGCGCCACCATGTCTCTTAGAAGAGTAGATTAAGAAATTAAGAAAGAGTAGATAAGAAATTCTGAAAATTAGCAACATCTTTATATCAGTCTATCTACATTACGCCTGATTATACCCATCTGGAAGGAAAATAATTAAAACAAGAAACATTTTCCTTTCAAGAAAACATGATGTTGATATACAGAAGTTGAAAGTTGTGGTTTCCTGAAAAAGATTAATTATTAATATAAATGCAATCTAATGCTACAGAACAGATGCTGAATTTTTTTTGTTACATAATTTCATTTTTTCTCAAATTTTCCAAAAATAATGAAGTGTGCTGGACTTCAGTTTCATAATTCACAACCAGCATGATCAAAATTAAAATGCAATATATCTGGAAAGTAGAAAATTGAAGAAAGTTGTCCCAGAGACTAAACAACTCATCTGCTATATTTTTTTAAAGAAAACTTGCAATTTAATCATAAAATTATTTTGCTCATATTTCATAGTTTTCAACATGTAACACTACATATCATTTCCATAAGGCATTGCAATGCATGAATATCTATCATTTCTACCCAAAGCATGTTATGAAATACAAAATGTAATAGCTTTTGTGGGTGGATTTTTTTTATATAAAAATGAGGAGTTATTACTTTAGAAAGCTGTCAAGAAGCAGGCATGCCATAGAGATAAAAGCAATTTTAAGGTTGTCAAAAAGGTTCCTCAGACACTCCCTCAATAAACCTATAGGTGTACAAAGTTGAAAAGTTAAGAGAAGATTTTGCTACTTTTCCGTTTTTGATGAAGTATACCCAGTTTCATAAAAACCTGGAGACTATTTTAAAGTTCCCAAAGGTGTGTTTTCCTTAAAAACTTTCTCTCATTTTTTTTCATTTCACCTTTATGCATAATCCAAAACACATATTATGAAGCAACACTGGATAACTCTATGCTTATGAAAAACAGGTGTGTGTTGTGTGAGAGAGAGGTGGGGGGGCCTGATTCAAAACAATCCCAATTTGCAGCTCCACGTTTTTGTGGAGGGAAGAAGCAATGTTGTGCTTTTTCTGGATGTTCTCATTTGTTTCACATGTCCAATGAGGCAAAGTTTCTAAGTAGGCAGCAAGTACTCAAAACTACAACCAGTGGAAGTTCCCTGTCAGACTTCAGTTTCAGCACCATGGAGAGCATTCTGTGCACTGAGTCCCTAGGGCAGCTGTCCAGATCCTACAGCAGAGGTCTTCAAACTTCAAGCTGGCTGGAGAATTCTGGGAGTTGAAGTCCACAAGTCTTAAAGTTGCCAAGTTTGGGGACCCCTGTCCTACAGAGTTTTGCTGAAACCTCTTAAAGTCTCTAGTGCTGGAGTTAGCTTTAAAGGAGCTGGAACTCTTGTAGGTAGGGGGGGTTGGGGATTGGAAGACTAAAGGCTACAAGCAAATAATGAAAAAAAAAAAACCTTTCCACAAGTTCTCTTACTTCACTAGAGGAGTTCAAATTATACTCCGTGATATCAGAATGCATCAGCATGTCTTGGGAAATGCATGTACTGTATATGGAGACAGAAGATACCAGCCTGGAAGAAATAGAAGAAGCTTCATTCACTAACTGATCAGGGCCCTAATAGGAAATCTCTCTTTTATTATTTCAAAGGGGATCCTTTATGAGCTTAAAGGGATGGTGTTGAGATCAAATTTTTTTTTTGCCTTTGTATATCTGTTGCAGCTCATAAACATAAGTGCTTGGTCTTTTTCTAATTTATAATTTATACTGGAATCTATTGATATAAATTATACCTGGCTTCCACAGTTACAAGAATGTTATGAATGTAGAAATGATTATAAAGTCTCAATCAACAAACAAATCTTTTTCTGTGTGTCTGTGTGTGTGCGCACTGAATTGTGGCTTTAACATTTCGAACAGGGAAATTACACAGTCTCGTTCTACATAACTGCCCATTTGTTTCTATTACAAATGAAATGAAATTAAATAATAAGTTGGAACAAGGGGCTAATAAAATAAAATTATATTAACTCTGTAAATAAAACTTGGAGATTCCCTTCCCCTAACACTGCTCAATTAAAGAGGTGGAACAGACAAACCACTACTATGTGAAATGCATCGTTTGATTATAATAGCTTACATTGTTCACTCAAACCTGAATTTTCTAAATATAGCATAAAGAGCAATTATTAAACCTGAAAAACGAATGACCTAGTATTTGAAATAGAATATACCAAACGCACAGCAGAGAAATATCTAATACTAAAGTAAAGCATAAAGTACCTATTTCCTTAGGTGTTTTGCTGTTTAGTTTGATTATGTGAATTAAAGAGCAACTAGAAAAAAATAGGTAATGAAATTATCTAAATACTGACAAGGAAATGTACTTTTGTCTCTTTGGATTGTTGCTGCTTTTTCTCTTTTTTATTTCTAATTTGTTTGCCTCACAGATTTCAATTCAGATTATTTCACTTGTCTTTTTATAGCCAACCTGAAATCCTTTAAACATATATAAGACTGGTTTACTCATGGGAAACACAGATGACAAACTGAAACATGAATAAATTGATATTTTTTTTATTTCTTAAATTCTGAAGCACTTTACTCTTCTGAATAAATGCCTGTCACCATGTGCCAGTAAGATTAAATAAATTATTTTGAGCAAGAAGCAAGAATAGTAGTGATGAAAACAAATAACACAGAATCCTCGGCTAGAAGCAAAAGCAGACCCCAGATGGCCTCAAAATGATATTTCAAAGACTAGGCATGCATGCTGAAAGCCAAAAATAACTGGAATTATATGCAGAACTGTTTCCTAATACACCCAACCAACCTTTTCAATTGTCATCAGGCTATAACTGGTATCAGTTTCTATTTAAAAACAATTGGCAGGGTGAACTCCTCGTCAGCTTCCATAATGCACATTCTCAACAAACTATTCTTGGTATGAATGAAATTAGTTAGAAACTCATTCTTCAGACTGGACACCTAGAAGCTATCTAATGCTCGGAAGATAATAAAATGGCCACACTAGAAATCATCTCAATAATTGCCTGTTTTGCAAAGAGTACATACAATAATCAAATGGAGAATGTGAGAAAAGCATAATGGATGAATTAAAGTATGCCCTGTCTTCAAGACTCCGTACCTCATTCGGATTATTCTTCTATGGTGGGCTGTCTCATAATGGCTATGAACTAATGAGCTATATCTGGGCTTCACCAGATAAACTTTAACCTTGTATAAGGCCAAGGAAAATGTTGTGGTCTGCCAGCAGAGCTGGCAGCAGATTCGGACAGTGAGGAGGTTGGGGAGGAACATGGGCCAGTCCTGGAGTCTGGGGAAGGCTCTGACGAGTGCTCTGCATCCGAGGCAGAGATGGAGCCAGGTCAGTCTGACAGTTATCAGTTGACTTTGGAGTCAGACATCAGTGAGGCAGAACAGCTGGAGCCTGTTCCCAGTGTGCGCATGCACAGAGTTGCCAGATGAAGGGAACAGCTAAGTAACAAGGGTTCACCTGTGGCCTTAGTAGTAAGGCCACAGGTGAACGATGAATGGCTCCTCCCATATGGAATAAAAGAGGAGCGAAATGGGATGGGAGTTTTCAGGATACAATTAGTTCGCTTAATTGGTTCGTGACTCTCAGAGACTCCTTGCCAAGTTTTGAAGATATCGGCCTGGCAGCTATCCAAGCCAGATAAGGTCTGTGACTGTAAATTTACCCTTGAAAACTTTGTTGGATGTGAATGAGAAGAATTCACAGTAACTTAATAAAAAGGGGTTTTTGTCGGGACAAGGAGTCTGCTTCGTGGTTTGTGGAATCCTAGGTCAGAACAGTAAAGTACAAAATGGAACTCACACGCATCTTATATACAGGAGACAATTGGACTAGTAATTAAGATTAATTTCAACCCTGGAATACCTGTAAAACAAAGCAGCAGACTAGGATAGAGCAACAGGGCAAGATAGCTTAGAACAGGGGTCCCCAACCCTTGGTCCGTGGACCCACATCAGTTTACGGCATGCCAGAAACAGGGGCCATGCAAACAAGTGAAGCCCCATCCATGGGATACAGGCAGCACACGAAACCACACCCCCTCCACTCCATGGAAAAACCTCTGCCAATGGAACCGGTTCCTAAAAGGTTGGGGACCACTGACTTAGAAGGCTCAGAAAAGATGGAGAATTGCCATTAATCTCTAACCTCTATGGCTGTCTTATTTCATTCACTAGTAAGACTAGCAAATAGGCATTGTTTGTTTGTTTGTTTTTGCATTAGCCCTATAAGGTAGGCCAGACAAGAAACCAAGGCCCTATAGATCTGAAACTATTTTTATTGGAAAGCTGTAGTAACTATGATTGGAGTATGGTGTTATAAGCCCAGAAAATAAATAAGTAAATGCTTGATATGGTGATCTATAGGCTGTCACACTACCCCAAAGCCCAAAAGATTCTGGATTAAGGTACAAGCAGTAACTTTTCAGGGAGAACAGAGGTGTTGACAATAAAGTGTTCCAGGCTGCCCCGCATTGCTTGCTGTGCTTCATAATTACAGATTTATTGTTCTGCTGATGTTTCTGCTGATACAAATGATACAAGGAAAGATTAAACTGTAAAAAATGGAGGAAGAAGGGAAATAGCATAAGACAATGATTCTAGCCATGTCATACAAACCCTAGAGAAAACAAAGATAAATGCTACTAATGGGATGCTGAGTTACATGTTGTGTTCTTTTTTCCATCTCTAATTCATAAGGACTCTCAAACTAGAGAGCCTATAGCTGTTAGGTTTGTCTGTTACTGTAGTGTATCTCAATGATTGTTTTGTTCTAATCTTCCTGTGTAATTAGTTTCCTGATCTGGTCTACCTTATAGGGGTATCATTAGGCTACTGTACCAACCATATGACACAGATACTAAACAAGTGTTGTGGCCCGTCGGCTGCTAGCAGAGCTAGCTGCAGAGTCAGATGAGGAGGTGGAGGGAGAGCCTGAGCCAGCTTTGGAACCTTTGGAAGGAAACGGCATCAGAGACAGAGGCAGAGCAGGGGCCTTCCATCCTCCCCCAGGTGGAGTGGCAGTTGTCTTTGGGGCCTGAGCTGAGTGAGGGGGAGGAACAGATGGGGCCCATCCCAGATGCAGGTATGTGCAGAGAAGAAAAGAGAGGAGAGCAAAGGAAAACAATAAGCCAGTTCTCAGGGAGAAGCAGATGCAGATGCTAGCCAGCTCCTCCCTGGCTGGGAAAAAAAATAGGAGGGGTTTGGGAGTGGCCGGTTGTCACAGACAATTGTTCGTTTCTAGTACATAGCAAGCAATTCGGATTTCTTGGCTAAACCCAGGTTTGTTGGGACTAATTACGTTTGGCTTTTTGTTTATCCATGTGAATAAAAGACTGTTACTGCCCTGTTCTAAAAAGGGGTTGTTTTACTCGCGAGTAAACATCTTATCACTACTTGCGAAGGCTGGGTCAGAACAATAAGTCTCCAGCTTTGATGTTAGACATCATTTTTTTCCAGCTTTGGAGTCTGCAACTGCAATGGATTATAATGTCTGTCATTCCTATGGATATAGAGCAACACATCTGGAGAAGATGCAACTACAGGTAGTCCTTGTCTCACAACAGTTCATTTAGTCACCACTGAAAGTTGGGAAAAAGTGATTTATGATCATTTTCACACTTACAACCATGGCAGCATCCCCATAGTCATGTGATCAAAATTCGGATGCTTGGCAACTGATTCATATTTATGACGGTTGCAGTGTCCCGGAGTCATGTGATCCCCTTTTGCAACCTTCTGACAAGCAAAGTCATTGGAGAAGCCAGATTCACTTCATAACCGTGTTACTGTTCTGCCCCAGTTAAGAACGTAACACAACACCAGTTTGTATGAACTTATTTAATCTTATAACCACGACTAATAAACATCTTAGCAATGAATTTGCACACACCAATCTACAAGCAGTCTGTTCTTGCAAGCAACCAGCTGCTAATTAATCTTCATTAATAGCTGGTATCAGCTCAAAGAGTCTTAAAGCAAAGAAGAGCAATTAGGTTTTGAATTCTTATGAAGCTTCAGAGAGTTGGCAAAATGCCTAGAGGTAGTCCTTGATAACAAAACCGAAGCAGGGAAACAAATCAGAAGTTTTTCAGACATGAAGACACATGATGGCCAGACAGATTTCCAAACGTTGTTTCCTGCAGCCTTTCAGCTGCCTCTGATGTCCTTAAGTAGACTAGGGGAGTGACCAATTAGCCCCAAGTCTTACACCCGGGGAGATCTCCTCCTGAGGAACCATTCCTGCCTCTTAGCAGCTCTGCGTGCCCTTGCATTCAGAAGAGGAGAAGCCTCTTCTCCCTCATCACTGCTATGAGGTGCTGGAGGTTCCTATGGCCTAGCTGAACCTCTGCCTCTGGCACCGAGTCCTTGCCAGCCTCCTCAATGTCCGACTCGGGTGCCAGCTGCACAGGCCGCTGGTGCAACACCAAGTCGGTCTCCTCTCAAACGGGATCCGCTATCAGCTGCACGGGCTGCTGGCGGGTCACAACAGTTACTAACTTAACAATTGCAGTGATTTGCTTAACAACAGTGGCAAGAAAGAGGCAAACTCACTTAACAAATGTTTCACAGAAATTCTGAGCTCAGTTGTGGTCGTAAGTCGAGGACTACCTGTACTCGGAACAAATATATTTTGTTTGTTTTTTATTTACCTGACACAGGTTGTCAACTCCAAGCCATTATAATATGGCAATTTTAATGATTGTTGCATAGCATACACACACACACACACACACACACACACACACACACACACACTAATTGAGTGCAGGCAGTATGATGACTCACCAAGGCTGCCTTTGAAATCTGTAGCAATGAGACTTTTATAAATGTCTGGAATGCATTAGGGTGACATTCTTCCTGACAATGCCATCAGTTCTGCAGATATTCTAAGAATATTAAGGAATAAAAGTGAGCTGGAAATTGGAGTTTGAATATGAGGTGTTTGAAGGCCTCTCAAATCTCCGTTTGGATGCTATACTTCAAGGATGTGGGAAATAATGAAACAACATCTGTTGGAAAATGCTGTCATGTGAACCCCTGCTCTGAAATATGCCCGGTATCACAACAGGTTGCCAATTTACTTCCCCAGTTGCCATTTCAACAATTTGCTTGCTGCAGTCACTAACAGATATTGGCCCAAGACACAAATTAAAGAATCACAAGCAACACTAAATTACACCCTAAAGCTCACAGGCCTATTTTTTTCACACACTATACAACTGAAGTCCATTTTCTCTAATACCAATCTAAAAACCTTCTGCTGGCAGAAATGCTCTCTTATTTTTATTTAGAAAAATGGAATACATCAATCCAGCTATTAATTGCATTTTATTATTCTGTTCCTCTGGGAAAGAATTCTCACAGTTATTTAAATGTTCTTTCATTTGCTATGAGAAAACCAGCATTTTTTTTTCTTTTCACATATGTAAAACATATTTTGATTTTAAAAATATTTTGCCTGAAACCGCCATGCAGTTCCCATTAAAATCCCATTATAGTTTTCCAATATGCCTTATTGCTTGATAGTCTCTGTCATGCAACACAAACAAATTACCCTATTGAACTGGTTAAAATTGATGTATTTTTTATTATTTATGATTAGTCATTCCCTATTAGGGTAAACCTCTCTGAAATTTAAATAGGCTGTCAGTATGTCAGTCTAAGATTTGGGAATAAAGATGTTGTTGTTGTTGTTGTTGTTGTTGTTGTTGTTGTTGTTGTTTTAAAAAATGCATGCTGTGCAACAGTTACTAACTATTGCTATATTCAAAAGATGGATTTAAATTCACAATATAAACAAGTCTCTTTACAAAGTTCTGGTTTCTCTTCAGATCATATAAATATTTTGCCTTTTACCAAGTTCTAATATATTATTATTATCTCTTTTATTCATTAAACATGAAACTCAGTCAACTGAACAACGTCCTAGATATCAACCAAGTATCTTCTTAAAATATATGATGTTCCGAGTAGCGCAGTTTTTTGCAGTTCCACGGGTGTTATTGCAAGAAGCTGCAATTTCTTGATGTGTTTTGTGAAATTCTTGGACATGGTACCAAGTGCCCCGATGACAATGGGTATCACTGTTACATGTTTCATCCATAGCCGTGTACTTTCAATGGCCAGGTCGCGATATTTTGTAATTTTTTTCCAGTTCTTTTTCTTTGACTCTGGCATCTCCTGGTACAGCGATATCAATAAACTGTACTCTTCGGCCCTCGACAACCATGATATCTGGTGTGTTGTGTCCAAATGACGATCTGTCTGTATTCGAAAGTCCCACAATATCTTCACCGTCTCATTTTCAGTAACTTTTTCCACTTTGTGCTCCCATGACTTTTCGGATACAGGTATGTCATATTTTTTACATAATGACCAGTGGACTAATTTAGCAACTCGATCATGTCTAACTTTGTAATCAATTTGCACGATTTTGCTGCACTCACATATTAAGTGTGAAACAGTTTCAACTTTCTCGTTGCAAAGTCGGCAGTTTTTGTTGTTGTTGTTGTTGTTGTTGTTGTTGTTGTTGTTGTTGTTATTATTATTATTATTATTATTATTATTATTATTATTATTATTATTATTATTATTATTATTATTATTATTATTATTATTATTATTATTATTATTATTATTATTATTATTATTCACTAGGTGCATATCAGGCCATCAAATGGAACTATAGGGCCGCCTATAGTTAACCCCAATTTAAAAGTAATGCTGGCATTCAGCAATTTTCAAACCTCATTTTATATAGACAGCATTTTAATAATGAGATAGGACTGTCCTGTGCTGAGTACACATACATATATGTATATCTATAAGGCCATTAAGTAAAGATCAATTTTTAAAAATTGTTTCAGGAACATTGCGGTCACCAAATATAATGGATTCCTAATCCAGTTGTTAAATCGTTGCCATCCTCTGAATGCCTTTATTATTAGGGATAACTTGTTCCTGTTTCCCAAAATATTGGGAGACCTAATATGGAAGATATAGCATTATGCTTAATGGGCCTTTATATACACTTTTGGTGTGGAGTCCAAGGATTCTGCCTTTTTAGCATCTATGATTAAGTGAAGATTTGCAGTCAGAATTTGTAGAAAGAGAACCAGTTTCAATTGGGAAAATGTGACCAACTTAGACCAAGCCAAGTCTAAAAATGCCAGGGAATTTCTAGAAGCCTGGCACTCTGACAAATTGGACACATGCAGTAGACATTAACAACATCTATAGAACTGTGTCAAAGAGACAATCAACCAGCCAAAAAAGGAACGAAAAGACCCATGCACCTTCCCAACAGAAATCAGCACCCAGATCAGCATAGATTAACTCCAAGCTTAACATCAGACCAACAATCAAGTAAACAATACCCCAATCAAGAAACTGCCAAAGAAGCCAACAGTAAACAGTCCAACCAAAGAACCGCTAAGACCACCCCCCCAACAACACTGACAGGGCAACCCACTAGAATATAAACTGAGAGAAAATCGCACTTCTTACTAGTACTTATCTAGTTTGGGTAATGAAGTGTCTGCAAGAAAGCAGCCAGGCTCAGAGAGCACCAAGGAAATTGAAACAGAATCTAAAAAGACCAAAACAACATTTCATAGTCACACCAATTTAATTGAAAGAAGCACTGTGCGCATAACTCAAAGAACAAGGGTGGCTCTCAGCCCAAAAATATGCTTAATATTTCATGAGAAGTTTTAGAAAAGCATTTGGATGTGGGTTGGACTGAGAGAGGGTGACTGACCCAAAGTCACCCTATAGTCTTTCATGCCAAAGTGAGGCCTAGTACTCGTTGCTGATAGTTTCTAGGCCAGCAATTTCACTACTACACCAAACTGGCTCCCATTTTAATGCATACAATTTCATCTGCAGACAGGGTAATACCTTAATATTTCAACCAGCTCCTCCAATAAATAGCAATAGCACTTAGATTGATATACTGCTTCATATGTCTTTACTTCCCTCCCTAAGCAGTTTATAAAATTAGCATATTGCCCCCAAGAATCTGGGTCATTTTACCCACCTCGGAAGGATAGAAGGCTGATTCAACCTTGAGCTGGTCAGAATCAAACTCCTGGCAGTGAGCAGTGAGTTAGTCCTTCAGTACTGCTTTCTAACCACTGTGCCACCACAGCTCCTATAAATAAAAGGTAAAGGTTTCCCTATTGGTCATGTCTGACTCTAGTCATTTCTTAGCCAAGGGAGCCCTTCAATAAATAAAAATAAATAAAACAATATCTGCATTTTTTAAAAGTAAATTAAAGGCATCTAGTGTGGATAGTATTGATGCAATACTTACAAAATTTCATTTACTTTTCTTTAAAAAGGCCAATGTACAGCCACTACCGTGCTTATTTGTTTTATATGAGTGTTTTATGCAAGTGTCACCTAATTCTATTTTAAAAATTTATAGCTCTTTGTTAGTATCCAACGATAATATGTGGAAGGCGCAAGGATTCAGCTACCAAAATCAAGATTTATATTTAGGGGCTCTTAATTGAACCAAATTAATTAGAGTATTTTCCAAATCAAACTAAATGTGAATATTGGATTAGCACTCACATTTTTTAATTAACTTACACTCTATTGTGTTAACTTCCAAGTATTCAAAATCTAATGATGACGGACTAACTTAGCTACTTAGCAATAAAGAAGTTAGCTTTCCAAACACCAAACACAACCACGTAGAAGTTCAACTCTCCAAAGCACTACAACAGCAATCTTTTAAGAAAGGGGAGGATCCACACCTGAAGAGATAACAAGCCCATAAATAATCTCCACGCATTGCCTTCTGTAGCAATTTACGGAATGCAGTGTTGATTTCCTTTAGACTCCAAGAACACAACAAATGGAATGTATATTACAATGGACAGCTTGTTACACATTCCTATCTAGGAATTCATCAAGGGATGTAAGTTTCACATTGCAGGAGTAACTATGAGAAGAAACTTGTTGTAGAGTGCCAATTCCTGTTAAGGAAAACATAATAAGCCTCTGATATTGCTCATGCTGCATGTGTGACTGATGTGATAGCAGGTTTCTGCTAGTTTTATTTGCTGCTTGTTATTTTTATCTTTTATAGTTGTTTTCCTACTTCCTGACCCAATAAGATATCAGCTCCCTAATGCATTCTCTTTTCTATTTCAATCAGCTATTGTAAAAACTCTAACTTTAGTATAGATGTGATAATGGAAATTCTGTAACAAATGTTCCCCCCTCAATTAATCAAGGTTAAATAGTTTCAAAATAATCCACAATATGAGAGGAGGGAGGGAGGGAGGGAGGGAGGGAGGGAGGGAGAGAGAGAGAGAGAGAGAGAGAGAGAGAGAGAGAGAGAGAGAGAGAGAGAGAGAGAGAGAGAGAGAGAGAGAGAGAGAGAGAGAGAGAGAGAGAGAGAGAGAATGCTAAATGAAATGAAATTTTGTAATTCTGAACTTTTATCAGTTGAATCAACTGTTTGGAGCTCAAGAAGCTAAAATATAGCTCCAGAATTTAATACTGTTTGCTAAATTATTTCATATTCATTTATTTCCTAAAGAATATTAACCTACCGTAATTAAATATGTAGTACTTTCATGCTGAATGCTTTATTTAGACTTATAAGGACATTGAAGAGGTATTGAAAAAGAAGAATATTCTGCTGTGTAAAAAAAAACTATGGCCTCCAATTAGCTGTTGCAATGTATATGATCAGTCTCATTCCATCAATCTACTGATCAGAGATCTCTGGAAACTCTGTGGATATAACTTTGTGTTTTGTTGAGGGAGCATTTTGATTTAAATATATTCAAACAGTTCTGATTGATTCTAGTCTGGATGCAAATAACTAGATTTACTTTCAAAACAAAGTCCAAGCTTAGGATCATCATAGCTTGCAAGTCTCCACACAATAGTAAATTACTCTACTAACATGGACATGTTAATCACGTCCATGCATCCATGTTTGTTTTCTTGTAGCAAAAAAAGTTTTCTAGGCAAACATATGATGGGATCTAAATCCTGAAGTAGACGTAGTCCTCAACTTACAACCACAATTGAGCCCGAAATTTGTTGCTAAGTAAGACATTTGTTACATGGGTTTTCCCCATTTTATGACTTTTCTTGCTGTAGTTGTTAAGTGAATCATTGCAGTGATTAAGTTAGTAAAAGGGTTGTTAAGCAAATCTGGCTTCCCCATTGACTTCGCTTGTCAGAAAGTTTCAAAAGGTGATCACAGGACACTGTAACCATCATAAATATGAACCAGTGGCCAAGCATCTGGATTTTGATCACATGACCATAGGGATACTGCAGCGGTCATAAGTGTGCAAAATGGACATAGGTCACTTTTTTGTGCCATTGTAACTTTGAAGGGTCACTAAATGAACTGTTGTAAGTCGAGGACTGCCTGTATAAAATTTTGGGACCATGGGTTCCTTTAGAAATAGAAATACAATAACAGAGTTGGAAGAGACCTTGGAGGTCTTCTAGTCCAACCCTCTGCTTAGGCAGGAAATCCTATACCACGTCAGGCAAATGGTAATCTAATCTCCTCTTTGAAACTTCCAGTGTTGAAGCATTGACAACTTCTGGAGCAAGCTGTTCCACTGATTAATTGTTCTAACTGTCAGGGCACTTCTCCTTAGTTCTAACTTGCTTCTCTCCTTGATTAGTTTCCACCCATTGCTTCTTGTTCTACCCTTAGGTGCTTTGGAGAATAGCTCTACTCCCTCTTCTTTGTGGCAACCGCTGAGATATTGGAACACTGTTATCATGTCTCCCCTAGTCCTTCTTTTCATTAAACTAGACATACCCAGTTCCAGCAACCATTCTTTATATGTTTTATCCTCCAGTCCCCTAATCATCTTTGTTGCTCTTCTCTGCACTCTTTCTAGAATCTCAACATCTTTTTACATCGTGGCAACCAAAACTGAATGCAGTATTCCAAGTGTGGCCTTACCAAGGCCTTATAAAGTGGTATTAACACTTCACTATCCCTCTGTTAATGCAGCCTAGGACTGCATTGGCTTTTTTGGCAGCTGCAGGCTCATATTTAAATGATTGTCCACTAGGACTCCAAGATCCCTCTCACAGTTACTACTATTGAGCAAGGTACCAATACTTTCTTCTGCTTGTCTCTTTTTTTCCAGTAATTCTATTAGATGACTAAGCTTAGTGCACAAAATTGTCTGCTACAATGTCCTACCTGTTAATGACTACTTCAGCTTCAACCGCAATAATACACTGGCAAACAATAGATACAAAATCAAACTAAACCACTCCAAACTCGATTGCAGAAAATACGACTTCAGCAAGAGAGTGGTCAATGCTTGGAATGCACTATTGTATGACTCTGTTGTTACATCCTCAAACCCCCAAAACTTTAACCTAAAACTGTCTACCGTGGACCTCACCCCATTCCTAAGAGGTCTATAAGGGGGCGTGCATAAGCACACTAGCGTGCCTACCGTCGCTGTCCTACTGTTCCCATTATTCGTACTCATTTCTTATGCATATACTTTACCTGTTTATACTTATATATTTATATGTTATGTTCATACTTATAATTGTTTTCTCATACATGCTTGACAAACTAACTATCTAGCTAACTAACTGAATAAATAAATAAATAAATAAATAAATAAATAAATAAATAAATAAATAAATAAATAAATAAATAAATAAATAAATAAATAAATAAATAAATAAATAAATAAATAAATAAATAAATAAATAAATAAAATCAAGCTACCTGGGAATTTCAAGGACCAAAATCTAATCAACTGAGGAGCATCTGATTGGGAAAGGCTATTTTTTAAAATCCTTCTCTTTCCTTGATTTCAAATTGTGTGTGTGTATATATTGTCCAACATCAAGATTTCAAACAATGTTTTCTCTTCTGTCGAGATTGACCAGATGATGCCCTGGAAAAGTCTTTATATCGGCTGTGTGTGAAGTATTACGTAATAGGAATGATAACCAATTTAAATCCTTCCATGAACAATTTGACAGCTTTGCAAAAACTTTTCACACGCAGTTAGACATCCATCCTCTGCGTTCAGTATGCCATCCACTAGGGTGCTTCTCACCCTAAATTAATAGAAAATAAAATGAGATTGAAGGGAATACAGTATCAGATTTGGCTAATGAAAGGTTTAGTTTTCACAAGAATTGCTTCCCATTTTTGGAGGCAGCAATTATTTCCTTGTTTGCTCAGGTGTAGAAATTTTCTCCAAGCACTCATTATAATTAAGATAGGAAATCTTCTGAATACCCTGGAGAGCCCTGAATAGAACATCTCTCTCCATTTATTCATAAGCTTTGCAATTTGATTAAAAACTTAGCAGGGGATACACTTTTAAACAATGAATCAGATTGGTCAAAAGTTTTTCAACACTTAAAAAAGTCCAGCCATCCATGAAAGAGAATGGATGCATTCTTTTTTTGACCACCTCTTCAATCAGGTTACCTGATATGGCTGGTAGTCAGACTGAAAATCCTTGTCATGCTTTAGTATACTGGTTGATGGAGGCAACCAAAGTGAAATGTTGATAAATATCTCTATATCTTTCTATGTTCGGAAAGAAAAAATGTACATATTCTAGTCTACTATTAATTCATCTATGAACTTCCTATATTGACCTAATTGAAGTTCTAAAGTAATTTTGTTCCAATAACTTGAAAGTTGTCTTCCTTTGTGAAAGAAACTTTATCCTTTGTGATAAAGTAGACCATAACCTACTACTAGATAAAAAATGTGGGTTAGACAGCAACACTACCAGATGGATTCAAAACTGGCTGACCAACCGCACTCAACGTGTAGTGCTCAATGGAACTGCATCTACATGGAGATAAATATGCAGTGGAGTACCCCAAGGCTCTGTTTTAGGCCCAGTACTCTTCAAAATCTTCATCAATGACTTGGACAAGGGGATAGATGGGGAACTCATCAAATTTGCAGATGACACCAAACTGGCAGGAATAGCCAAGTCTCCAGAAGATAGGCTCAAGATACAGAAGGATCTTGACAGACTTGAACATTGGGCGCTATCTAACAAAATGAAATTCAATGGTGAAAAAAGTAAGGTTCTACATTTAGGCAAGAAAAACAAAATGCACAGGTACAGTATATGTGGTACCTTGCTCAACAGTAGTAACTGTGAGAGGGATATTAGAGTCCTAGTGGACAACCATTTAAATATGAGCAAGCAGTGTGCAGCAGCTGCCAAAAAAGCCAACACAGTTCTAGGCTGCATTAACAGAGAGATAGAATCAAGATCACATGAAGTGTTAATACCACTTTATAATGCCTTGGTAAGGCCACACTTAGAATACTGCATTCAGTTTTGGTCGCCACAATGTAAAAAAGATGTGGAGACTCTAGAAAGAGTGCAGAGAAGAGCAACAAAGATGATTAGGGGACTGGAGAATAAAACATATGAAGAACGGTTGCAGGAACTGGGTATGTCTAGTTTAATGAAAAGAAGGACTAGGGGAGACATGATAGCAGTATTCCAATATCTCAGCGGTTGCCACAAAGAAGAGGGAGTCAAACTATTCTCCAAAGCACCTGAGGGCAGAACAAGAAGCAATGGGTGGAAACTAATCAAGCAAGAAGCAACTTAGAATTAAGGAGAAATTTCCTGACAGTTAGAACAATTAATCAGTGGAAAAGCTTGCCTCCAGAAGTTATGAATGCTCCAACACTGGAAGTTTTTAGGAAGGATAACTATTTGTCTGAAGTGGTGTAGGGTTTCCTGCCTAAGCAGGGGGTTGGACTAGAAGACCTCCAAGGTCCCTTCCAACTCTATTATTCTATTCTATTCTAAACTTTTGATTTTCTGTGTCATGTTCTATGTGTTTGAAAATTCCTTCTTCTTTTCTTAAGTTTCTAATTGAATTGATGAAGGTGGCAAAAGGACTTACAGTTAGATGCTATAGCAGTTGGATTTTTGATTACAAAAAAAGTCATCATTTTGAACCTTCCTGGTATTTATACATCCCAATTTGAAAAAGCTCAACAGGGCTTCCCCTGTGATATCATTCCTTGAGGGTTAATGGCAGACAAGAAAATCAGCAACACTGCAGGACAGGAGAAGATTGTTCTATGAACAAGAAATTCATAGACACACACATTCAGTACTAGGCCATGTCACTAGGCCATGTTAATAAAAACAAAATAATCCCACACTCTGTCCATGAAAATTTAATTGAAATTCTCTCAACATTAAAAAATAAACATTGAAATCAATTTCTGTTTTACATGAAATCAAAGGAACTGTTTTAAAAAGAACGTAGGAGTATTTGTCTGCCTGACACAAGTCTGAAGTGAAGTTACCATTGGTTTAGCTGAAGGCAGTGACTGACTTGTTTTGTGAACACAAATTTCACTTTCACTTCAGAATTTCATTATCAACCTCTGGAGCTGTAGACCAAACTTCTATGAAAATCATAAAGCTGAAGAAGAAGAATTTAGACTTTAAACATCTATTACTGCCAAACTATAAAATGCCAACTTTTTACAGAGGGATTTAGAGATAGTGGACACACCACAATTGGTTGCCAAATTTCAAACCATCATTAGCCGAGAGGTGGCACAGTGGTTAGAGTGCAGTACTGCAGGCCACTTTAGCTGACTGTGATCCGCAGGTCAGCGGTTCAAATCTCACCGGCTCAAGGTTGACTCAGCCTTCCATCCTTCCGAGGTAGGTAAAATGAGGACCCAGATTGTTGGGGGCTATATATATATATATATATATATATATATATATATATATATATATATATATATATATATATATATATATATATATATATATATATATATATATATATATATATATATATATATATAGTCTCCCTTTATTTTCATTTATCAGAAAAAAATGCTACATACACACACACACGCATATGTATATGTATATGTATATGTATATGTATATGTATATGTATATGTATATGTATATGTATATGTATATATACACACATTGCTTACTGGTATAAACCGCTTAGAGAGTGCTTGCACTGTGAGGCGGTATATAAATCTCATAAATAAATAAATAAATAAATAAATAAATAAATAAATAAATAAATAAATAAATAAATAAATAAATAAATAAATAAATAAATAAATAAGACAACAGTAAAGAGCTCAAGTTCTTGGTAAGTTTTTTTCTGGAATTCTGCAGTCTATATTTGGTATGGACTGTGGAGTCACTTGGTAGAGAGAAGGGGGACATACAAATTTAATAAATAAAAATAAATAAAATACTTAAAGACAGTATTATAGTATAGATAAAGAATCAAGCCCTGTTAAAATCAAGATAAATTCTGTTCAGTGTATTGACCAGATTTCAGTGTGGCATCGGGTTCAAAATGTTGAAAGAGATTATTGATGTAAAAGCAACCAAATCCTGTAAATTTGACCTCAAAAGAGAAGTCCTTTTAAGAACACTTTTTTTTCTGGGGGGGGGGGGAATCTGATAGTATGGATATGGACTTTTGCAATATGATGTTAAATATGATGGCAATAGAAGATTAAAGAACATTCATAATCAGTCTTAGCAGTAAGATTTAGCATACTGTATTATGATAGCATACAACTGATTTGCTATTTCCTAAATAACAAATTTTTTTCAGTTTAATTGGCTGGGATTTGTCAATGTTGAAGTTTTATCTAACTTCAGAGGTGGGCAGACCAGAAGTAGCGCTAGATCCTTAATAATATGCTATAACATTCATTCAGAAGTCATCTGTTCTGGTTTCCTCTGAGTCAAGCTGTGACCTTGTTTTCAAGTTTCAACTTAGGGTTAGAATTTGCACAGTGCCAAGTTACCAGACCCAAAACTTAATGGCTTGATGCTCGATACACTGTCAAGTTCTTAATTAACTTTAATAATACCTCTAAGCACTGTTGTCATACATTCCTGCTTACAATTTAAAAAAACATTTGAAATGACTTGTTGGAAGTTTATACACATTGTGGCATTGGTTGAGTGCCAGCTCATATTGAGATCCCACCTATAGCTCTCAAAGAAATCACTTTTTTCAAAAAGTAGCCCTTTAGAAAATGTACTAAACTGTGGTATTTAGCACAGTGTGATATGATTTGCAGGAGTTCGTTGACTCAAAATATAAATAAACAGAAACTAAGAGGATTCTTTAAAACACGAAAGTAATGAAAGGCAGGTTATAGAAAGCTCTAAAATAAAAGAATATTTTATTTTTATTATTATGGTTGATTGTACAGTCAGGTAGATGTTTAGGCAGTATTTGGCATATTTGTCCACCTATGAAGGCCTTCCCAAGGATCTGGGATAGGCAGATGTTGCTGCTTAATAGTGTTAAATATATTGTCGCAGGATGTAAGCTCTTCCAAATAAAGTTGTCTTTTGCAATTGACTGATGGTCATTTTGTCAATGCTGATGATGTTCAAGCGGTGCTCCAGATAGTTTGGGATTGTACCCAAGTTGCCTATTACTATTGGTACTATCTTTGCTCTCTTTTGCCACAGTCATTCTACTTCTATTTGGATGGATTATGTCAATTTCTGTGAATATCGTGAATGAGACGATTCCTCACAACATTATTTTTCATCATTATTGTAACAGTCACTAAAGGCAGTCACTGAACAAGGATACCTGTATCCTAACAGGTGAAACCGCTGTGTGGATCCATTGTGATTCAGTTTGAATTAGACATTCACAATCTGAAGCCAAAGTGTTTTAATTTGAGCCACTTTAAGATTTGATTTGAAACAAATGAGAATGATAGCGCTTCCAGTTGATAATGGTGATGATGATGAGCATAATCTTTGTAATTTCTTACTTCAAAAACTACCAAAGGATCCATCAACATGAGATCATATTATTCCCCCTAGTTCAGCTTCCCTGAAATAATCAACAATTCACCAAAACAATAACATAATTTCTTGATACCTCATTTTGTAAAGAACAATTTGGCTTCTGATTATAGGGAGTAGAAGGAGCAGAGCAAAGCACATTTAGAAGCAGGCTGATTCCCAATCAGCAGGATTGGCACACTGCAAATCATTTTCTGCATTAATTAGAAACTGTGCATCTGATGACTTTCTTTCTAACAATTTAGTTCTGTTTCCTTTGTCAATGTGCTGAATGTTACATATGCAAAATTGGGTTCGCATATATAAAACGTACATGATATATAAAGGCGTCCAAGTTCATAGCAAACAAATAACAGTGTTCTTCTAACTCAAACAATCTGACAATGATGGAAAGTCTGCAATATATGTCACTCCATCAAAGCAAATCATTATAGGTTGCTTTCCTTTTACCCTTGGAAGAGACAATGCTAGGAACCACGACACTAAAACATCTGGAACTGACTCTTAACTTCCAAATGATGTGTTGTGTTGAGAGGATCGGTTCGGGTCCTTCTTTCAAAGCAGGAGAAGAGTGGCCAGCAAAAAGAAGAAGCGAAGCAAGCTGCTGGAAAGGAGGTTCAGGTTTGTTTTCCAATAACAGCAAGCATGTCTTGGGGAAGCTGGCAAATTGGGGTAGTGAGTCACTGGGTTTTTATATTTTTATTTATTTATTTTATTTGTCAAAACGTATACAAGGTAACAGGTATGGTATAAACATAAACAAAAGCACAGTAGGTATAGGTAAATTTGGACAAAATGACAGTAGGACAGAGACGGTAGGCACGATGGTGCGCTTATGCACGCCCCTTACAGACCTCTTAGGAATGGGGTGAGGTCAACTGTGGACAGTCTAAGGTTAAAGTTTTTGGGGTTTGGGGAAGAAACCACAGAGTCAGGTAGTGCATTCCAGGCATTGATTACTCTGTTGCCAAAGTCGTATTTTCTGCAGTCGAGTTTCGAGTGGTTTACATTGAGTTTGAATCTATTGTGTGCTCGTGTGTTGTTGCGGTTGAAGCTGAAGTATTCATTAACAGGTAGGATATTGTGGCAGATGATTTTATGAACTACATTTAGATTAGATTGAACGCGACGTAGCTCTAAATTATCTAAGCCCAAAATTTCAAGTCTGGTGGAATAAGGAATTCTGTTGCGAGCAGTGGAGTGGATGTCACGTAGTGAATATTGTCAGTTGTATGTCTATGCAGGATGATGCATCCCTATCCTGATATTATGGTACATTCCAATACAAGCAGGACACGTGATGTGATCTTATGTGCATGTGTGCATTCCTGATTCTCCATTATTCTCTTATGCCTTTGATTCTGACCGGAGTGGTCACAATTTATTAGCAAGATGTAACTATTCATGATTTATTGTTTTTGTACCGAAATAAATATTTTCTATTAGACTTTTAATCTTGGCTTTATTTCTAAATGTCTGAATTCCAAGAAAAGATCCACATCGCCTCTATGAGATTTATTCTCACCTTAACAGTGGAGGACTCTTCTTGTGAAATATTTCTGGACTCTCTCAATTGTATTAATGTCTGATATACAGTGCGGGTTCCAGACAGGTGAGCTTTATTCGAGGATTGGTCTGGCAAATGTTTTGTATGCTCTGGTTAGCAGTGTAATATTGCCAGAGAAGAAGCTATGCAAGATTAGGTTAACAACTCTTAGTGCCTTTTTGGCAATGTTGTTACAGTGGGCTCTGGCACTTAGGTCATTAGATATGTTTCTGAGTTCTTTGTCATCAATGTGTCAGTGTATCTGTGAGTATGCATTCCTTCCATTTTCTTTGAACTGGAAACAATATTCTAATTGATGTTGCAGTTTTCCTTTTGTTGTGTATGATGTTGTGGCTGTCCTTGAGGGCCAAGGGAAATGTAAGTATAAGTGTTTTTGTTTTTCTAATTTGGCCCTAGCCTGGGTGATCAGTTTCAGTCCTTTATCTAATTGGCCTGTCCTTTTGGAGATCCACTTTGTTATACAGTATTTTCTGAACAGGAGTCCAGTTTTATGAATGGGCAACATTATATCCTTTTAAGGGAGACATAGTTTACATAGGCTATGCCTAAGGACCGTTTTAGTGGAGAGAAGACAGGAGATGTTTCCTGCCTATTCTTAAGGGAATTTTCTTTTCTTTTTGGAGAGATTATCCTTGGGAAAATATTTTATTCTGGGGAGGTGCTTCCTTTTATATTATGATGTAATTTTCCCTCTTTTAAGGTGTTCTTTCATCTAAGAGCCAGAACTTCTAATGTATGTAAGAATGTGCACTTACAAATTCTTATTTTATAATTTATATTCATTATATTCTTCAAATGCAATCCTCATTCAAGGAAAGCAGTAAAATGATTATTTGGTTGCCACCGAGTTAGTTGAGAAAGGCAACGGCAGAACTGAGTCAAAAGCATTCAATTCTCAAGGAATTTATTTTGCCCCCTTCTAAAAAAAAAAACCACACAGCTGTTTCTTTCCATTCTTCTATTCCAAGCTGATTGGGAAACTCTGGGAGTTGGAAGTCCACACATATTAAAGTTGCTAAAGTTAGGAAATATTAATGTAGAAAATAAAAGTACTATTTTGTTTAGCTTTGGCATACCATTTTAACCCTAAAGCTTCTTAAGTAATGGAAAATTAAATGCTCAATACCACAGAATGCTTCTTATTGTAAAGCTATTATAAATTACATTTGAATAAAAGAGATAGCAATGTGAGACTAGGAGGGGAAAATGCTTATATTCGTAAATGCAGATGCTTTAATAGACATAGTTTGATGGCTTTCCTTCCCAGAAAAAGGCTGCAGGCTCTGGGAGAGATAAAACAATGCAAATTTGCTTTGGAAATATACATTTTAAGGCTGTGTGGCTGTTTACCAAGAAAAAAGTGGGGAAAGGACCAATTACTCTAATTTTCTCTTTTAGGCACACATTTGAGAAGAGGAATGTTTAATTCTTTGTTTTAAAGGGAATTATCTCATAAGACTGCAGACTTCTAGAAAAGGAAATAAAAACTAGTGATGAGCACTGGGAGATTTAAAAAAAACAACCAAGATAGAAGCCACAACCGTGAAATTTTAGGTGCATTGTTTTTGTTTTTCATGCTGTTGCACATAAAATGGGTATGGGGCAAAGGTGGTATTCAGCCAGTTCAGACCGGTTCGGGTGAACCGGTAGTAGCAATCTGCAGGTGGCCCAGCCTGGCGCTATGCCAAACATGCCATTTAGCCATGTTTTAAAGCCATGTGCATGCATGCAAGCCACGTGCGCAAGCAAAGCGCATGCACGGAAGGCCGCGTGCATGCACGGAAGGCGCGCGCGTGACCAAAGCGAGCGTATGCGTGCTGGGTGAACCGGTAGGGAAATTATGAGAATCCCACCTCTGGATGTGGGGCTTCAATTTCATGGTTGGGACTGACATTTGCATGCGCTTCACAAATATACACGAACACACACACAGAGTTGCCTGTGTTTGTAAACAGAAAGATGTTTGGATGTTATTTTTCCATGCTCAAATGAAGAGCACAGCTCATTCTGCTGAAGGTTTGCTGCCTAATAGTGTGTGGCCTACCAGGTCGAATGATCCTGTTTTTATTATACATATTTCTGTTTGTTTGCCTACTTGCTTGCTTTGTAAGCTGTCCTGGGGCCTATAGAAATGGGCACTGTAATAAAAAGGTTAACAAAAAATCCATACAATAAATATTAAACATGTTTCTTTTATCCAGTAGACTAAGACTGCTTTCTATTCTGCTGTGATTCTACTTTGGTCTTCAGATGGCCAGAATACTGTATCCTTCTCACATTATGATCCCCACCTGCAGAACTGGCCCTATCATTGAGCAGAGAGAGGTTGGGATGTTCTGATTATTTCCCTATGTTGTTAGTTTGTCCCTTGTTGGTGTATTTTGCCATTTCAATAGAGTGGATATTTGGAATGTTCAATGCCTCATGCTAAAATATCTTGGTCAACTTTGGATAGTATGTAATTATAACAAGAATGAGCATGGTAATCTAAGACAACAACCTTTAACAACAACAAAAACTGTACTTTGGATTCCCCAAGTATTTTGGGAAAGTCAAAAACAGCAAGATGGTGATCTCATGTAAAAAAGATGAAGGACTTTAATTCCTTCAAAGTATAAAGTACAAAGCATGGTTGTCACTGGCTTTTTAATCCCGCTACAGAATCCCTTGTCAACTTCGAACTGAACCTGACCGCAGCAGGTAATTGTAATTTAAATAATAAAAACTAGTGAAAATTATCTATAATGTAGTTCCCCTAGAAATTTTGGTAGAAGGAAGTGGCTGTGATTCTACTGAAATATTAAACTGATCCTTCATTCAGGCTTGTATATTTGTACTTTGTACTTTGAACATTTGTAAAGAAATATGTTATGAACCCAATCATTTTTTTATCTACCAAGCCCAGATGAAAAAACTGGTCAATGTGTAACAATAAAGTAGTAAAGGATAAAGACTGAGGAATCGATGATGAAACTACCTCAGGAAGAAAATTGTGTGGACTAAGCACAAAAGATTATATTCATAATGTATTAAAAACAACAACAACACAGGTCTGGACTCTGTAGGCATTATTCACATTTGTTCATAAGCAACTGATTCATAGAAATGAGACCTGCTGATTCATAGAATTTTATAATTGGAAGACATTTGGGAATTTACCTAATCTAACTCATTGCTCAAGGCATATTCATCTTGTAAGACACAGAACTACAAGTGAACTTTCTTTCTACACCAAGCAATAATCCATATTCCGAGTTGTTAATGGTCCAATACACCCTACTGCCTTCTGTCAAAATAATTGGAAACTTGAACATGATAAGAGAAATTGATGCACCCAAACTTACTTCTTTGCCTTGTTTTGGATCAATCAGTCATGCTTCATGATAGGATTGTGTCAAATATTTTTCCCTTAACTCCTGGCCTTTTTCTCTGAGTTGGGCCAGAAACAAGTTACTTTATTGCCAAATCAAGCAACTAAAAAAAGGCAAAGAACTGTTGCTAACAAGTTAAGAAACTGAATGCATTTATATGTATTCTTCACGGTTCAGATACTGAGCTTCTTTTACAGTTGTTTACAATGAACCACTTCCAGACTAGTCTTTGTTTACAAAACACCCTGTTATTTCTTAGGATTCTTGTTTCAGCTACAGTTCTCATAGACAGGATATATCAGTTAGACAGGATACTACAGGCTGATATCAACTCCTATCAGTAGTGGAAAGTTTATTCTAAACCAGCAAAGTTAAGTTATTCAAATGGTACTTTATAAAGATTCTGGTTTGATTCCTCACATGTCTAGAGATCTTGATAGGTGACTTTTGATTTATCACTGTTTTTCATCCCAATAGAGTTTCCTCCCTTGTTTTCCTAAATTTTTAGGGGGGGGATCAAGCTACCAATGTCCTCAAAATTAAATTTATCAACAATGCATCAATCAATACATTATTTATATGTTTGTTTGTTTGTTTGTTTATCAAATTTATATGGACAACCATCTCACAAGAAGGAACTCTAGGCAGCATACAAGAAAGATGTAAAACAATAAACATGTCAAAAAAAACCTGTCATTATTAAAAAGTTTAAAAAGCATAAGGCATGCCAGAGATTATATTAGCAAGGGAGGCACTTCAAGAGCTCATTGGTCTCCTGGGGAGACCCCCCACCCCTCATGGCAAAAGACAGAGCCATGTTGAGCGGGACTTCTGGAAAGTAAGTAAGGATACAGCGGATCTCACCTCAAAGGGGGAGCGATAATGTTTCATAAGTGGGTGTCATGCTAGAAAAGTCCTGTCACCTTGGGTCCACCAAGTGTAGTTCCCTGACAAATAGGACAAGCAGCATGCCTCTTCTGCCAGATCTGATTATCATTGCATTGCATTTGTTATGATGTTGTGTGTGTGTGTGTGTGTGTGTGTGTGTGTGTGTGTGTGTGTGTGTGTGTGTGTGTGTGTGTGTGTGTAGGCTGCTATTTGTCCAGATGCATAGAATCATACAGTATTGTGCAGAATTAATAGAGGAAGCTCCTTCTATCAACTTCCCAATGCTGGTCTAAAATGCTTGACTGAAATATTAAGTTTCTGACTGAACATACCCATAACTAAGACACAGTTTGGTGGAGTGGTTAAGGCATCAGGCAAGACACCAGGTGTTCTGTCCCCAGGAAGCACACAACCACACAAGCAGATTGTACACACTTATTTAATGAAACAAAGGCTACTAATAAAACGTCTTAGTAGTAAACAAGATGCACACACCAATTTACAAACAAACTGTTATCAGCAAGCAACCAGCTATCAATTAAGTTTCATTAATAGCTGGTATCAGTTCAAAGAGTTCGAAGACAATGACGAGCAATTGAGTCTGTTTATCTCACAATTGAGTCTGTTTATCTCACGGAGTTTCCAAGAGTTGGCAAAGTTCCTGGAAATTAGTCCTTGATAATCCAAGCCAACACAGAGAATGCCAAAACAAGAGTCAGGGAGCAAGCTATGATCAGACAGGTCTCTTTTTCAAACGTTGTTCTCTGCAGCTTGTTAGCTGCAACTGATGACCTTAAATAGACTAGGGGAGTGACCAATTAGCCCCAAGTCTTACTCCCGAGTAGACCTCCTCCAGAGTAAACCTTTCTGCCTCTTGGCAGCCCTGCGTGCTCTTGCATTCAGGAAAGGAGTAGCCCCTCTTTTTTCAGCACTGCCAAGAGGTACTGAAGGTTCCAAAGGCCCAGGCTGCACAAGCTGCGGGCGGGCCACAACACCAGGAGACTGTGAGTTCTAGTCCTGCTTTAAGCACAAAGCTAGTTTGGGTGATTATGGGCCAGACCCAGGGGTGAAATCCAGCAGGTTCTAACAGGTTCTGGAGAACCGGTAGCAGAAATTTTGAGTAGTTCGGAGAACCGGTAGCGGAAATTTTGAGTAGTTCAGAGAACCAGCAAATACCACCACACTGGCTGGCCCCAGAGTGAGGTGGGAATGGAGATTTTGCAGTATCCTTCCCCTGGAGTTGGGTGGGAATGGATATTTTGCAATATCCTTCCCCTGCCACGCCCACCAAGCCCCACCACAGAACCGGTAGTAAAAAAAATTGGATTTCACCACTGGCCAGACAAAGAGCAAAGAGGCAATGGCAAACCACTTCTGAAATCTTGTCAAGTGTACTGCAGGCACGGACCAACAACTCAAAGACACTAAAAACAAAACAAAAAACCTCAAATGGGTTTGGTTTCCCTTTTGAAGGATCTTGAGAGAATTGTGGAAAGGAAGCAAAGGAGAAATACCGTTTAGGCAAGAAGCACAGCCCGAATATAAGAGTTGTGGGAAGAAAACATTTCAAAGAGATTTTCACTTAATCATCTCACCTGACTTTATTGTTTTCAGGATTCTGTTTAACCCCAAGCATTCAAGATACCATTGTGAAATTCATGTGGCTTTGCTTCCTTGCTTTGCTGGCTACAGTCTGATCGTTTGAACAATTTCTTTGGTCAGCATGTTGGCAATGAAAGCATTGTACAAGCCACGCAGAATTTTTTTCTACCATTCTGGAATCTATTGTAAAGACTGCAGTGAAGTAGTGTATTGATAAGTAGGGGAGGCTCCCCTGATGTTTAACTAATTTTATGATCTGAAGCTCTAATGATCATCTTGTGAATAGCAAAGAAGATAGAGTCCATTTTTCTCCTGGGCAATCAGTGCTTGTAGTATTCTAAACACAAAAGGTCATGTTTGCTATGTGCTCCAAAATTATTCCTCTGTGTCGGCTATCAGTGCAAAGTGATTTTTGCAGGCAAAGCAAAAAGCGCCATGCACAAGCAATTGAGCATGGCAGGGTAAATAATTAATAGGAAGTACTGACTTTTCATTTATGTAGCATTTTTAAAAGACACACAAGCACTTAAAGTGCATCAGAGTGAATCCTGGGCATTGCAGCTGAAAGTTAACATCAATGTTTGCTCAGAGTATTAATATGTACAAGGCAACATCTATTACTGTATATTTATTAATATCAATATTAAAGTAGCAATAAATTATATATTCTCTATATGCTAAAGAGGGGAACAGAACCCACTTTTGCTTATATAAAATATCTGTCTGCTGTTAACATAGTTGCAAAGCAGGTTAAAAGGACAGAGTTGGATAGCCACAGCTCATTAAAAGCTATGTGTTTGCATTCTGAACATTTCTATTTTAAGTAATCTCTATTAATGGGCCATCAATAAAACAGCTATAAGTTAAGGAAAAGTACTGAGCTGGACACACACACACACACACACACACACACACACACACATTCCCAATTTAAAGCACTTCAAATTTGTTTGGCCAAAATAGCATGCTTCCTTGAACTATGGGAATTATAAGCTTAATATACCTGGAAGTCATAACATTGGAGGGAACAGAGCAAAATAGAACATTGATTTAATTAAGGAACTTCATGTGGGGTCCTTGGTTGTTTTCTTGTAGACGTTTCATTACCAAACAAGGTAACACCATCAGTGCTAATGAGGGAGTAGGCTTTGCTCTCATGTGTATTAAGTCCTCTTCCATTTTTGTTCCCAAATGTCTTTGCATATATATTAACATTTATCAGCTGTTGAGAAAGTTTTGAACAATGATAGTATGTAAGGGGGGGCTCAGAAAGTATTGTCATGGGGAATTTTGCCCATTCACAAAATGGGCAAAGGTATTTAACAGGTATAGCCAATAACAACACACCTACATGTAATGTAGCAATGTAATGAAGCTTATTACTGCACTCCTTGAAAAGCTCTAGGATCTTTGTATGTTTGGATGCGCACAAATTTGGCCACAACCACCCACCATTTTTATTTCCTAAAACGATAAAATAAACACGTTTAAATTAATAAAATTAATGCTTTTCTCTATTGCGTGTCATCTACTCACAGTTTTTTTCCCCAAAAGTAAACTAAACAGGTAGTCTGGCATATGGTGTCTACCATTATTTTTTTGCCAACCTTTGATATACAAGTTTCTGCAGCCAATTTAGTAAAAATAAGTTTTTGTATACCTTGTATAACTCTGTATTTCTCTACCCCTTGATAACACTCCTCATTACTTTTCTTCCTTATCAGCTAAATAATCCCAAATGTTATAATCTTATCTGCAGAAGAAGAGAGACATGCTATCCTGTTGATCCTTTTCATTGTATCTTTTCCAAGATTGCCATCTTTTTTTCAGGTTCAGAGTAAAACTGTGTACATGATTTAAATAGTAGTCACAACATGGCTAACCACGACATTAGCAAATTTCGCTTTTAAATCTTATCTGTAATGATCTCAAATGTGCAGTTTGTCTTCTTTGAAGCAGCCATGCACTGAATCAGCATTTTCATTACTAATGATCCCTTTCCTGTTCACTCAGTACCCGATCAAACCCATGTATGGCATGTATGTTATATCATATAGTGATATGTTATATCACAAGTTGCTTATCCCAGGGGTGTCCCAAACTCGATCCCATCGCAAGTCATATCAGGATTTTGTTTGCCCTTGGTGGGCTGCGATGGGCGTGGCCTGGTCATCACGGCTGACTGGGTGGGCAGGCCCAGGGTGGGGCAGGGGCGGGACAGCACAGGCCGGTCCCTCGCCATCTCCAGGATGGCCCTGCAGGACAACTCTGGGCCTATTGCGGACTGGATTCAGGCTGCTGGCGACGTGTTTTGACACCCCTGGCTTAGCCAATGTGGTGGATTTATTCAATTATGCAGGCTTATGTATTTAGTCTAAAAGGCGTTATCCAAAGTTCTTATAAAAACTTAAAAATATAGCTAAATCAGGCAAAGTATCTAATAGAGAGATCTTATCTATTTACAGGCAGTCCTTGACTTATGACCACAACTGAGCCCAGAATTTATGTGGCTAAGTGAGAAGTTTGTTAAGTGTGTTTTGCTCCATTTTACTACCTTTCTTGCCACATTTGTTAAGTGAATCACTGTGGTGGTTAAATTAGTAACATGGTTGTTAAGTGAATCTGGCTTCCCCATTGACTTTGCTTGTCAGATGGTTGCAAAAGGTGATCACATGACCCCGGGACACTGCAACCGTCATAGCAATAGCAATAGCAATAGCACTTTACTTATATACCGCTTCATAGTGCTTTACAGCCCTCTCTAAGCGGTTTACAGAGTTCAGCATATTGCCCCCAACAATCTGGGTCCTCATTTTACCGACCTTGGAAGGATGGAAGGCTGAGTCAACCTTGAGCCTAGTGAGATTTGAACAGCTGAACTGCTGAACTAGCAGTCAGCCTGCAGTCACAGCATTTAACCACTGCACCACTTCAGCTCTTATATGGTCATCAATATGAACCAGTTGTCAAGCATTCAAATTTTGATCACATCACCATAGCGATGCTGCAATGCAGGGGTGGTGTTCTGACCCAGCTGCCGGACCAAGGAACACAGCACAAACAGCATCCGAACAAACCTTGTTTTAATATGTACAAACTACTAATTATTTGTCTTAGCAGTTGTTCTAAAGTCAATGAAATAATAAAACAGTCTTTTCAGAGCAACAGCTTTTAATTAACCTTCTTAACAGCTGGCAATAGTCCAAGTAACAAGAGTCAAAAGTCCAATGAAGAGGTTGTCTGATAACAACACACAATCTTACTATTGATGGCAGAATGCCCAGGAGCAATTTGCAGGAAACTGGACGTCTTCCAAACACGAGCCGAACAGGAGTTTTGAAGTCAAAAGACACAACGGGAATGAACGAAGTTGTTTCCTGCAAATTTGTCAGTCCTTTTCCTCACTTAAATAGGCTATGGGAGTGGCCAATTAACCCTAAGCCTTACTCCCATGTAGACCTTCTCCTTAAGAGCCACTCCTGCCTTTTGGCAGCTCTGTGCTCACGCGCATTGAGGACAGGCTCCTCCTCTTCTTCGTCTTCGTCTTCTGCACTCATGGCAGCATCTGGAGGTTCTGAAGGCCCTGGCTGAATCTGTGCCTCTGGCATCAAGTCTTCTCCAGCCTCCTCGCTGTCTGAATTAGCTACCAGCTGCACAGGCCGCTGGCGGGCCACAACAGGTGGGTTCTAATTTACCTCACTGCCAGTTCCTCCTGCGCCACATGGCCATGCCTCATAGGCGCACATGCTCATGCGCAAACAAAAATTCCAAACAAAATCCCCCCAAAAAGCTGAAAACAAGATGCCGATGCATGCGCAGTGCTGGAAACTCAGCTTCTGTGCATGCGCAGAAGAAAAAAATTCAGAAAAAAAATTCAAAAAAAATCCCCCCCCCCAAAAAAGATGGCAGCATCCACAGACCGGCACTGACAGAACCGGTTCCGTGACATCACCAGTGATTTCTACCGGTTCTATAGAACCGGTGTGAACCGGGAGGAACCCACCTCTGCTGCAATGGTCATTAGTGTGAAAAACGGTCATGTCACTTTTTTCAGTGCCGTTGTAACTTTGAACAGTCCCTAAATGAACTGTTGTAAGTCAAAGGCTACCTATATTATTTTTCTTCTGTCCACCTTCTCTACAAGATGTCAAAGTAAGAGTTGGAACTCACAACATCTCTTCACGTATGACTTACACATGTATGGCCATTGCTATTTCACTCAAAAAAAAGTTTCAAAACTGGAGGGAATATATTTTCTTAATAATGCCGCATATTCAAATCCCAAGACCGTATCTTAAAGACAGTAGATACACTTTAAAGATATTTTTCAGATATTTTATTCTGAGTTATGTTTCTAATTTATTTATGTATTTAATTTATTTGCTGCCCTTGTCACAGTCTGAGGAAAACTAGGAAAAAAGGATGCAGCAGAGCAAAATAGATAACAGAACATAATTGTCCTTTAAAAAGCATTTGCAATCAATTCAATGAAAATTAGGAACTTTGAACCAAAATAAACTTTGGATAGGAGGCAGCGCAGTAAAAGGGGGGGGGGATGAAGCAGAAAAAAAGAAAAAAATAATTTAAAAATTCTTCTCCATATTTTTGTGTTAGTTTAAAACTGAATGTTGGAATACAGTTTTTTACAAACTGCATGTGTATTTGGTCAGAAATAAATATCATAAATCCAGGCTGGCACGTTAACCAAGATTGTGACCATTTTTTCATTGAAAATTCCTAATATAATCTAATATAAATTACAGGGAAAGCTGCTTCCATTCATGGCAAATTAAAGGAGAGTGGTATCTGTCCAAGAAGCACATTCCTAATTATCTCTTCAGTATATATACATCTAATTGCACATTTCTTTGAATTCTGGTGGTTGAAAGACACACAAAGCAGCATTATTATCTTAGAAATACTGACTTCAAAGATCAAGATAATTCTACAGCAAATCTTTATATTTTGTTTTTTATGCTGCCTGCTACAGGATATCTTTACTATGAATTTCATTTGTTCCAAAAACTGTTATCCTGAAGAGGTGATGTATGGTCTATTCAAGGAACTCCCTGCCGTATTGCGCAACATATCTAAATCAAACAAATTGAGATTGTCTTCAATTTTGCTCTTCCAACAATATTTTGTCACAGGTGACATTTGCTCCACAACACTCCATTAAACTGTCTGGGGTAACAAGTATTTGGCTCACATCCTGTCAGAGGGTGTTTAATATAGAGCTATTAAGTGACAAACAATCCCCCTTCTTCTTTAAACCCTATGATCGACAGGGAAGTGGATTTTGTCTTGAACAGATAAGATTTCTTGACAAAAGTTGTGAGGAATCTTCATTTAGTTCTTGACTTCTTGTTCTTCTTTTATAATCATGGCCAAAATAGCTTCTGACTCTTGACATATTTGCTTCTTCCCAAATCCCATTGCAGACTTTTCTTCCCAACACAGAAAAAGACCTAATGCTTCACATATTTTTGGAAGGTATGGAGCAGTAATGGGTTTTAAAACCCTTTACTACCGGTTCGCGTGCACACTCGCAACCACGCGCAACACTTCTGTGCATGTGCAGAAGCGTCCCGGATGGGTGGCGGAGCCTCTTCCCGCCGGTGCTACCGGTTCTTAGAACCGGGCCGAACCAGGAGCAACCCATCGCTGGTACGGAGTATGCAAAGCAGCGGTGGGTTGCTCCCGATTCTACGAACCGGTAGCGCTGGCGGCAGGACGCTCTGCCCATCTGCCCGGGACACTCTATCCACCTGCCCAGGACGCTTCTGCGCATGCGCAGAAGCATGGTGCGCACAAGTGCACGCGTGAACCGGTAGCAAAGGGTTTTAGAACCCACTACTGATGCAAAGGGTTGTTGTTGGGGGGCGGGGGTTGTGGTTCCACCCTCAAGTTAGTCTTAATTCCTGGGAATTTCCTGCACATAGTGCTTCTAGCTTTCTTGGTAGCATTTTTCAGAAGTGGTTTGCCATTGCCTCCTTCCTAGGGCTGAGAGACAGTGACTGGTCCAAAGTAACCCAACGGCTTTGTGGCTAAGATGGGAATAGAACTCAGTCTTCCGGTTTGTAGCTTGATACCTTAACCACTATATTAGTACACATACACATATGCAAACATGTAGTCATACACGCACCTACAACACATAGTATATATGCATATATCTATGTGTACGTCTCTCTCTATGTGTGTATTTAAATGTATAGCATTGACAGACCTTTAAGAGCACAGAGCCAAGAAAAGGGACTGATTATTACTGCTTTAATTTCTTTCTTTTATCTATGTATTTATTTTTACATAAAACAAAAGTCAGCAGAGGGCTCATTATCTCCCAAGTGAGGGAGATAAGCTGATAAGTTTCTGCAAGTTTTACAAAAAGAAACAGAAAACTGCAAAAGCAGCCATTTGACATGCTCTATTTTTAACTTCTTGTCCCTGACAGAAATGAGCAACACGGTCTCTTCAGAGGACTCCTCTCCCATCACTTATAGCCAGATTGGGCCATAGTGACAATAAAAATTCATTTGGGCCACATGTTCTTTAGTGTCTAAATCAGGGGTGGACAAACTATGGTTCTTTGAGGACCTGTGGACTTCAACTCCCAGAATTCCTGAGATAGCCAGGAATTGAAGTCTGGGAGTTGAAGTCCACAGATCCTCAAAGAACCTACTCTAAATCATCCCTCCTGCTGAAGAGAGAATTTGTTTAGAACAGTGGTTTTCTATAGATGTGATTTGGTTACCTTGAAGGATGAAATGTCATTTATTTTGATTATCTTTGGGAAATTAGGGAACACGCATACAGACACACACATGACCAATACTAAATATAATAATACAGTTATACTAATTCTCTAACTCATTTTTGTTACTTTAAATTCTATTTTAGCCAGTCTAACTGGGAAGTGCTTATGCTATATGATGAGTTGTTATCCAGTCTTTTCACCAACAGCATTCCTACTTTTATATATTTTATTCCATCTCTTCTTACGCTTATAGCACATGGCTAAAGCATTTGCTTATGTCAGCTCAAAATCCTTTAGCCAGTCTTTTGCTCAACTCTGCAGTTTGTTGTTGATTACTTTGGCAAGGATGTGAAGCGGGAGATAATGAATATTTTCATTCCCTGCCCCAGATCCTTTTTTTTACAAGGAGAGTTTGAGGTAGCATTTAAGCTTCTATCTTGCCCATTATCCAATGGATCATGTTCTGATAACATGGATCTTTGCCTTTTGCAAGAAGATGTGTGATTTAATGCAATTGTTATGCAAATTGCCTTGAAATGCTTTCACTTCAGGACATAAACCAGCACTTTATATTTGTGCTGGTGCATAGGCTCCGATCAACCATTCCAATCTCTGTAGTTTGATAGGTGAATATACCAGAAAAGACTGGGTTAGTTATATCCTATCTGTGAGAAGGTGCAGCCAACTTCATAAATTTTTCAGGTTTCTATTTAGCCTTTGAGAATAATCTTTGGAAAGTTTATTCAGAGTTAGCAGTTGATAAATAGATTATTTATGAGCTTTGTTTTATCTGCAAGAGCAGTCCTATCTATAAATGCATTGCCATCTGAAAGTCCAGGATTAGAATTAAAAAAAGTAATTGATTGTTGACCCTATTATCTAGGCCAGTGATGGCGAACCTTTTTGGGCTCGGGTGCCAAAAGGGTGTATGCGTGCGCGATAGTGTGCACGTGCGTGCCCACACCCATAATGCAATGCCCTCCCCCCGCGCATGCACACAATCCCCGCATTGCTCCTTGCGCATGCGCACAGGCCTCACTGAAGCCTCCAAACTTCTGGTAGGCCCGTTGGGCCATTTTTCGCTGTCCCCAGGGTTCAGGAGGCTTTCCTGAAGCCTGGAGAGAGCGAAAACGGCCGAAAAGAAGACTGAAAATCAGCTGACTAGCGCACACATGCACGCTGGAGCTGACATAGGGCAACGCCTCGCGTGCCCTCAGATATGGCTCCGCGTGCCACCTGTGGCACCCGTGCCATAGGTTCGCCATCACTGATCTAGGCAGTGGGTGTGCAAGATTTGTTTTAGTAAGAGAGACATGTACCAGGGATTCTTTCTTATGAATTCCCACCAAGGTGCGGGTACTTATTTTTAAAGCCTTTCATAACTTGGGGCCAGCTTCCTTAAGGAATTACCTCTCACCAGCTATTTCTTCCCATCCTATCTGATCTGGCAGGAGGGGTCTGCTCTGGGTCCCATCAGCTGCAGAATATCAACTGGTGGGGCCCAGAAAGAGAGCCTTTTCTGCTATGTTGCCTTCCCTCTAGAACAGGGGTCTCCAACCTTGGCAACTTTAAGACCTGTGGACTTCAACTCCCAGAATTCCTCAGCCAGCAAAGCTGGCTGAGGAACTCTGAGAGTTGACATCCACAGGTCTTAAAGTTGCCAAGGTTGGAGACCCCTGCTCTAGAATATCATTCCTCCTGAGATCAGACAGGATCCAACTCTACTGGCCTTTCATAAAGCCTCAAAGATCTGGTTCTGTGCTTCATCCTGAGGTTCTGGGTATGTGAAGGAACCTATCTCCTGCCATGCTAATGGCTACTTGTGATTGTTCTCAGCTGCTAGGTGGTTTAATTTTTGTACATGTATTTGTTTTTATTTACTTTTAATCTAGTTAGTCCGCCCAGAGTAATTTCTTTGATACTCATGTAACATAATAAATAAACAAACCAACGAACAAGCAAGCAAACAAACAAACAAACATGATATTGGACTCAATGAATTTAATTAGCTCTTCCAGCTCTATGATCCTATGTTTGAAATGGAAAGAAATAATCTCACAATTTATATTCCCCTCGATAAATATTGAAAAAAATGGGGAAACTATAGCTATGAAAAGAATACAATTTTTAAAGTCCTGACAATGGGAGAGGCAACTACGACAGAAATTTTTTCTATGCACAAGACAGACATGGAATTCAGAACTCCTATTCCTAGAAAAAAACTCCAACTATCGTAAAATCATATTGCCCTAGCATACCATCTCAGCTATTATAGGATAGCTCCTTAACTTTTCTATTATTTCATTTAGAGATGGATAAATTTGGGGCTGGTTTTATCATGCTTTGTATATATCATGATTGATCAATATGCCATCAAGTTGTTTTCAACTCCTGATGACCACATAGACTTTCTCTATGATATCTATCAGTGGTGGGTTCCTACTGGTGCGGTCCACTCCGCCGTTCCGGTAGGGGCCCGCTGATTGCGCAATGGCTCCTGTGCTTTCTTTGCCGGTCCGTGCACGCTGCCATCTTTTTTTTTTAATTTTTCACAGTTTTTGGCTCTCTGCGCATGCGCAGAAGTGAAAATGTCCTTCTGCACATGCGCAGATAGCCGAAATCACGTGAGAGGACACACACATGCGTGCACAACATCGCGATGCGCACCGGTAGGAGAAGGTAAGAGGAACCCACCCCTGATATCTATCATGGCATAGTGTTAATTCTTAATCAATTCATCCCTTTGAAAAGAACAACAGATTTTATTTGCCCATTTTTAAGCAGCCAGTATCATTGGTTCCTCCCTATCCTAGACACCACTGTTTATTCCCTAGACAAACATGAATACAAGTCATACACATTTTCCTTGCATTTTTAGTGCAACTAAAAACTTAATATTGCCATCATATTGCATCAGCCAAAACTGTTTTGAGACTGTCATGTTTCAGAAAGGAAATGAACCCTTTATTGGAGACAACAAAGGACAATGTGCTGCTTTAAAATTGTTTTTCACTCTTGTTTTATAGCCAGCTACTTGATTTATCTTTGTTTCATTCACTGGTACTCAGCAGAGTCGCCAGCAAAACAAGTTTTATTTGTGAGAGCACTGGAGTTGAAACAATATTCTAGTGGGGGGAAAAAAAGATATCCAACTTATTTATTTATTTGCTTCAGACAACTATAGGGCATCCACCTGGAGCTTGTTTTCATACAATATATTGGGTTAGAACTAAATTTAGATTTGGACACCAGGAATGAGCAGCCGGTTTCTCTACTGCCATATCGAAGACCAGTAGTGAGTTCTGAATTAGTTTTCTACTGGTTCGTGCGTGTGCGCATCCCGGGCGGGTGGGCAGAGCCTCCCACCACCGCTGCTACCGGTTCTAAGAACTGGTCCGAACCGGGAGCAACCCACTGCTGCCGAAGACTATGTCTTCTGATGAAAGAGAAGAGCTGGTGAACAATGAGGGTGGAGGTTTGTTCTCTGATCTTGTGGGTTGGTTTCTGAAGGTTTTATCAGGCTAGGTAACATCTTCAATTTAGGGGATGTCAGTGTCAGTATTCTTCTGCTTATAAGGACTTTGTGTGATCAGTAGGTCTTGTGGTGTGGAGGTCACATCAGGTGAGGGTCTTGTGATGGGTCTTGTGATGGATTGCATCAAGTGAGGGTCTTGGGATGGGTCTTGTGGGATCAGGTGTGATGGGTCACATCAGGTGAGGGTCTTGTGATGGGTGAGGTGTGGATCACGTCGGGTGAGGGTCTTGGGATGGGTCTTGTGAGGGGTCAGGTGTAGGTGAGGGTCCTGTGAGGGGTCAGGTGTAGGTCACATCAGGTGAGGGTCATTGGGAGGTGAAGTGCTAGTTGGGAGGGATTGCATGGGTTGGTGAACAATGTATTTAGGGCACTATGGTTCTACTAGATAACAGTTCCCATCATTCTTGGCCAGTGGCAAACATGGCTTAACTGGTATGAGTTAATATGATATCTATGGGACTACAGATTCCCATCTCTACAAATTAAGCTAATTTTCCTTCCATGAACAAAACAGCAGTCCCAAATGGAATTTTATACTGTTTGGAGAGATCCTGTCACATTGAAATGTTATACGCCGCCCTGAATCCCCAGGGAGTAGGGCAGCATATAAGAGCACTAAATAAATAAATAAATAAATAAATAAATAAATAAATAAATAAATAAATAAATAAATAAATAAATAAATAAATAAATAAATAAATAAATAAATAAATAAATAAATAAATAAATAAATAAATAAATAAATAAATAAATAAATTTAGCTGACTTTCTTTATGAAGACTTTATGGGCTTTCTTGTGACAAGCATGGGAGGAAATATGTTCTGCCAGCCCAAATGCAGCCACTTCAATAAGTGTCCAACCAATGTATCCAAAGATTTATAGGTATTTATTTTACTCATTTGTTACGATTTTATATCCTTGTTCATTGTTTAAATAATTTAAACAAATTCATTAGAAACTAAATTAAAGTGCTAGAAAAAGATAGATATGCAGGTAATGTCCTTTTACTAAAAAAGAAAGAATATTTATTTCCTCTTCCTTATTACATCTTAAATCTTCTTATTGCCTCCTACAATTCTGTTCTGGAATCCAGGGCAGAAGCTGCAGACCAAGGGGCACCATCAAAAATTATTTTCCCCCTATCTTGATTGATATGGGGCATAAAAGTCATCCGAATCATAGAAAGCCAAAGAAAATATCAATTAAAAAAAACAAAAAACAATAATAATAAATTATTATTGATCAATCAATAATTAAAAAGTAGAAACAAACCCTACTTTATTCTAGAGGGAATAAAGCACAATGGTCAACTCATCCAGGGTTTTCCTTAACTTCTTTTTTTTAAAATAGTCTTTATTAATTATGTTAAAAAGACAAACAAACATACAAACAAACATAAAAACATGTATAAACATATGTATATATAAATAGAGTATCAAATATCTTTGATTATAGAAAACATTGAACATACATGTCAACCATCTCATCGACACTATCCTTTTACAGCCTAGTGATACAAAAACATGTTTATTCTTTATAGTCATTATTTACATCATTATCTTTCTTATATCTTCCAATATTTTCCTTATTCTTTTCTCTTGTTATATTATGTTCAGTCTATTATCATTACAATAAAACAATTTTTCCTTTTTCAACAATGGTTCTTTTGTTCAGCTTGATTAATATTTTAAAACCTTGTAAAATTGTATTCCTTAACTTCTAAGGATCCAAAAACAACTCCTTCCTTAAAAATGATTAACAGCAACAACAACAAAAGCATCAGCAATTGAAAGCCCATTTATTTTTGAGATCTGCTAAATTTTAGTGATGTCCTTAACCTTATTAATACATGGTTTCTGTGTTCACACAATTTGATTGTGTTAACAAGCCAGTTAATGACCACATTTATAGGCATGCGAGTCTTGACTTTTCACCATCATCATCATTTTAGCCATTGTCTATCCACTGCAGGATAAAGGTCTCTTCCGCATGTTTCCAACCAATACGGTCCTAAGCTTTCTTTTGCCAATTGGTCTGCAATACTTGCTGATGTCATCAATCCATCTTGTTTTAGGTTTTGTATTATTATGATGGTACAAATTAATTATAATATTATTAAGTGCTTGATTACAGTCATTTAATGCTGAAAAATATGGTTACCTCTGACAAACTCCAGATTAACAGATTCATAGAGTTGGAAGGGATCTTGTAGGTCATCTAGTCCAACCCCCCGCCCAAGCAGGAGACCCTACACCATTTCTGACAAATGGCAGTCCAATCTCTTCTTGAAAGCCTCCAGTGATGAAGCTCCCACAACTTCCGAAGGCAAGCTGTTCCATTGGTTGATTGTTCTCACTGTCAGAAAATTTCTCCTTATTTCTAGGATGAATATAGCAATGAAATATTAGATATGTTTTAATTCTGATTCTTCTAAGAAGCTGACTTGATTTATTGCAAATCAACACACCAACTTTTCCACTTGCCCACAAATACATGTTGCTTCTTCAAGGTAGCAGAAAGCTAATAAATTAGCATGGAAACTCAATGACTTAAAAATAATAATCCCTTAATAGCATTTCATGCCCTTTAAGAAATTTGAAAGATTTTGCTTAATCAGCATTACAATGTTCATTCTCTATTCGGGTATAATTTGTTAAATTCATAATTATTCCAGAAGAAATATTATAATTGAGAATCGTATTGTGAGGTTCAACTATAGTCCTAAATATGCTATTTGACAATTATGATGAACTTTGGTTCTTTGAGCCTGGGGTGAGCAAACAGCATAATTTTATATAACTGGAAAGAAACTTACTCTCCTTATTTTACAAAAGGCACCCATAATATGCCATTGCTATCAATTTTTGAAAGTTTTTGTGTTCTAAAAGTGAGAAGATGACATTGATATCTGAAATCAATTATATCCTAAGGACTGAGTTAATCATATATTTCTATTTCTGGTTATAATATGGAACGTTTCTTTATTGGAATATGTATGTATTCATTGATTAATTTATTTACTTATTGTCATGTTTAGCCTATTTTAATCCCAGTATCATAGATTTCCTTTCTTCTTTGTATAATAATTATTTTTTTCTGATGGTTCTATAATCTCTCTCTCTCTCTCTCTCTCTCTCTCTCTCTCTCTCTCTCTCTCTCTCTCTCTCTCTCTCTCGTGTGTGTGTGTGTGTGTGTGTGTTGGGGGGGCTATAATCACCTCAGCTTGGAAAATAGCTGAAACGCTAAACAAAATTGGGAGGGTAAAATCTGTCCCCTTTGGACCAAATATGTTCACATTATTCTTGTTTCATCTGAAAGCACTGAGAAATGTTTTCAATTGATCGAAATGCAGGTAACCCTATGATAGATGATCTTCTTGGGTTTTTCAGAAAGCTCATTTTATGATGGTTCAAGTTCTCAGGAGGTTTTTGTATTTAGCAACTGCTGAATAGCAAATGATACTGCATTAAACAAAATAACCGCCTATGACAAACATGAAACTGGGATTTGTTAAGTATAATTAAAGACTAATGAGCAGTTTATTGTCAGTAAAGTTTTAGTATTTTTACAACATTGCTTTTTACATTTGTATTGGGGTTGGTTAAAGACAGATGCTGTTTGAATTCTATAGTCCCCAAGCACTTTAGATTCTTTTCTATCTATTTGCTGTCCATTTTGCCTTTCTGCTGTTACAGTTTGCTGAAGTATGTTTGTGCTCATCTGAATACAGTGATGTTCTTACACAGATCCTCTTGTGATCATTTGGGTTGTTATTTTGCTAACAATAACTTTCTTCCGTAAAGTCGTAAATAGGAATTACCGTATTTTCGGAGTATAAGACGCACCAAAGTATAAGACGCACCTTAGTTTTGGGGGAGGAAAACAAGGGAAAAAGGCCTCTGCCTCCAAGCAATTTGCCAAACAGCAAACAGCAAACAGCACAGATGATATGCACTGTTTGCTGTGTATTTCTGTGCATGTGTGCTTGACCCATAAAAATAGCAAAGAATTGGAGAAATGTACATTATGCCACATTTGGCACAGTGTGTAGTGTAGTCACACTAACTGCTCCCAATTATTTAAATAGATCTACTCCAAGGTAACTAAACTCTAATACTAAACAGGACACTGTTACATTTCAGACTATACTTGTACAGAGCTGTTAAAATTAATTAAAATTTTTAGAAGTATACATTATTCTCTATTATTTAAAAGAAGATACAATAGCACTGGGCCTCTTCAGAGCAAGCATTTATTTTAAAAAGCTTCTTTATTTTGTTAAGTTGTCTAGATTTACAGGGATCTCCAACCTTGGCAACTTTAAGACTTGTGGACTTCAACTCCCAGAATTCCACAGCCAGCAAAGCTAACAAAGCTGGCTGTGGAATTCTGGGAGTTGAAGTCCACAAGTCTTAAAGTTGCCAAGGTTGGAGACCCCTGGCTCTAGAACAATAATAAAGCAGTCTTTAAAAAATAAGTCTAATAATTTGAACATTCTACAGACATTTATAGTTATTCACTTACCCCCTTCCATCGAGTTCAGCAGAAAATAAAAATCTGCATGTCTCTCCCAGCTATTTGCCTTTGCAGTTTCAGTTTCACTTTCATTTTCCCATGTGGCAAATCAGCTGTAGATAGGGAAGTGCTAGTGACTTGCTTGGCTTTATAGGCTCTTCCCTCTTTCCTGCAAACAGGTAAATTGCTGGAAGACAGAGGCCAAAGGGTGGGGGCGGCTGGGTGGGTGGGGCTGCATTTGGTGTATAAGACGCACCCAAGTTTTCACCCTCTTCGGGGGGTAAAAAGGTATGTCTTATACTCTGAAAAATATGGTAGGTGTTGAAAATCGTTTCAGTTTAAGACTGGGAGAAATCAACAATATAGGGATGCTACAATGTTATGAGGTAAATCATGGAGCTATAGGTATACTTCCTCATTATAAATATTTCTGTAAGAGTTGATTAGCAATATTAACAATCCTTGACTCTTTGGTGAGAAGCCTGAGAGTCTTATAAAGGGATTCCATTGTTGCTATCTATCAATAGTGGCAGTGTAGATTGAATGAATTATTCATTCTAGGCCCCAGGCCTAGACTATACTAGGAAGTTTTTTTTAAAGTTATTAACATTCTGAACAAAACAATAGTATGGACATGGTTGTGAAGTCACCAAATTCGGACAAATGTGTAAATTATGGCCTGCTTTGAATAATTTTAATGTTATCTGGGCTATCAGTGGTATTCTTATTGCTATGCCTTTCATGTTTCTAATGAAAATTCCACATTAGATGAGTTGCTATGGAATTATTTAAAATATCATCATCATCATTTTCATTTTAGCCATTGTCTATCCACTGCAGGATGAAGGTCTTTTCTGCACATTTCCAACCAACACAGTCCTGAGCTTTATTTTGCCAGTTGGGCCCACAATACTTGCTGATGTCATTGATCCATCTTGTTTAAGGTCCCTTTTGTGGACGCTTTTTATCAAGTGGGATCCATAAGTATATTTAATATATACTTATTGAAAATGTGTTATAGAATAAGAAACAACAGACATCATGATCTCCGGAACTTTTAAAAAAATTATTATCCTAAGCTTTCCTCAGCCCCTGCTGACATCATCAGAGTGTAAAATTCCCATTGAGGAAATGCTTGCTTTTTATGTGTTGCCGATCAATTTTGTCATTGCGCGCATAATGGGCCCATACCCTTGCCTCCCCCCTGTAATTAGTCCCCTGGGAGTTGGGCGGCATATAAATCCATTTAAATAAATAAATAAATAAATAAATTAGCTTTGTTGTTTTTGCCTTAGTCATGCTGACCAAAGGAGATGTGATTTCTATTGCCTCCTTTCCCATTGGGTACTGCCTCTTTCTCTCCCCGGGGGTGATGCAGAGCTATCAGGTATTACTTTGAAGGCATTTCTCTTGGCTCCCTCCCCCTCATCGCTACTACTCTCCCTTTCAGGCACACTCGTTGCCTCCTCCAAGTTCATTCCTTTTGCCCATGATCTTGTAATAGGTCTGCATCATTCCTCACCCCCCTTGTCCATCTCATTCTGATGCTGCTCTGCCAGGCTCACCTGCACTCGGTCCAGGTTTGTCATGCCTTCACTGGGCCAATCTCTATGCCTAAAGGGTCAGCATGACTAAGGCAAAAACAACAAAGCTAATTACAGGGGGGAGGCAAGGGTGTGGGTCCATTACGCATGCAATGACAAAATTGACAAAATTGATCGGCAACACATAAAAAGCAAGCATTTCCTCAATGGGGATTTTACACTCTGACGATGTCAGCAGAGGCTGATGAAAGCTTAGGATAATAAATTTTTAAAAAGTTCTGGAGATCATGTCTGTCATTTCTTCTTCTATAACTAAACCTGGAATTCACATTTTTAGAACAAAATGTGTTATGTATGTGTATAAGTATATGTATGCCTATGTATGTGTATGTATGTATGTCATACACACTCACACTTTTGTTTTACATTTGTTGCCACCGTAGGATTATCATTAAAATGAATAAAGCAAAAATAGGCCAGCTCTATTCTAGAGCACATGACCCAGAAGGAAAAGAAAGGGATTTAGAATGGAACAATCAGCAACATCTTGAACCACTGCCCAACTGTAGGGATGTTGCATTACGAGACTTTTGATGGAAGTTCTTTTCTTTGCAGTCCCTGGTCAAATCTGACCTACAGTGGGAGGCACCGTTTTACGGTGGTTCTCCTCTTATCTCGCCGATCGGATGCAGTCGGTGTTGGCAGGAGGGCAGAGATCGTCCCCTAGGCCCCTATCATGTGGGGTGCCTCAGGGGTCGGTTCTCTCGCCCATCCTGTTTAATATGTTTAATATCTACATGAAACCGTTGGGTGAGATCATTCGCAGACATGGGGTGTGTTTCCATCAGTACGCTGACGACACCCAGCTGTACATCACCACCCCGTCTGACTTCAGGGAGGCAGTTGATGTAATGTGCCATTGCCTGGACGACCTTAAGATCTGGATGGGGAGGAACAGACTCAGACTCAATCCCGACAAGACTGAGTGGCTGTGGATATTGCCTCCTAAGGACCATGACAACTACCCCTCCTTGGTCTTTGAGGGTGCGAAACTGACTCCCTCAGACCAGGTCCGCAACTTGGGGGTCCTCCTAGATCCACAGCTAAAATTGGACCACCATCTTTCTGCTGTGGCTAGGGGGGCCTTTGCACAGGTCCGCCTAGTGCACCAGTTGCGGCCATACTTGGAGAAGGAGGCTCTACTCACGGTCACTCATGCCCTTGTCACCTCGCGTTTGGACTACTGCAATGCGCTCTACATGGGGCTACCCTTGAAGAGTATCCGGAGACTTCAGCTGGTGCAAAATGCGGCTGCGCGTGCTGTGGTGGGTGTGCCAAGGTACACCCACGTGACACCAATACTCCGCCAGCTGCATTGGTTGCCCATTGGTCTCCGGGTCCAATTCAAGGTGTTGATCACCATCTTTAAAGCCCTTCATGGCTTAGGACCAGGATATCTTTGGGACCGCATTCTGCCTCATACTTCCCTCCGACCGGTTAGGGCCCACAGAGTCGGCCTCCTCCAGGTCCCGTCGGCCAAGCAATGCCGGCCGGCGGGCCCTAGGGGGAGAGCCTTCTCTGTGGCCGGCCCCGTGCTCTGGAACCAACTACGCCCAGAGACCCGGACCATCCCCACTCTGCTGGCCTTCCGAAAAGCCATTAAAACATGGCTTTTCCTGCAGGTAGGGGGGACAGCTTAATCCACCTGAGATCACCCCCCAAGTATATATGATGTTGAATGGATGTTGTTGTTTTAATACTGTTTTTAAAAATTTGTACTCGTTTTTTTAATTATGTGTATTTTGATTATTCTTGTATTTTTCCCTGTTGTACGCTGCCCTGAGTCCTTCGGGAGTTGGGCGGCATATAAGAATAACAAAATAAATAAATAAAATAAATAAATACAGTATTATCCTGTTCTGGATTAATGTAATAATATAATAATTATGATGACAAAAAGATAAATACATCTACTAAATGGCTAGCTTTCCAGGCCCATTCAACAGAAGGAAGACAGCTTATGAAGTTTATAGTTCTTACATAAATAGCAATAGCACTTAGACTTATATACCGCTTTACAGTGCTTTACTGCCTTCTCTAAGCGGTTTACAGAGTCAGCCTATTGCCCCCAACAAACTGGGTCCTCATTTTACCAACCTCAGAAGGATGGAAGGATGAGTCAACCTTGTGCCTGGTGAGATTTGAACTGCCAAATTGCAGGCAGCCAACAGTCAGGAGAAGTAGCCTGCAGTACTGCATTCTAACCACTGTGCTACAGTGGCTGCATTCCATTACTTGCTCACACCATTAAACCTTTGTTAAGGAACACAGAAATACATGTCACACAGCCCATCTTGAATTTCCTAAGCTAACATGCTATTATGGTGTGGACCTTAGGTGGTATGATCCTATACTGTCTCATTAAACAGTTTAAGAGATTTTGAAACTATAGTCTGAGATCATCCGTGTCCTAATTCTTCATCCATTCTTCATCCTTGAAGAAAAACAGCAACAAAAAGCCTGCATTTTAACTGCCAGACAAAGCATTTCCAAAAGAGATCCATAACATGTGGCCACTATCAAAAGGCACTTATGCCCATAACCTGAGTCTACTACATCCATGTATGCAGTGATAGACATGTGATGGTGCAGCATATAATAATTTTCTGTTACTGACATTAATGTTCCTAATCTGAAGCTTCCAAATCCAAATCCATAGAAATTTTCTGGGTCAAAATTGGATGTATCTCTACTTTTGAATCTGTTGGCTTAAATATGCTAGGTCAAGGTTGGAACATATAAGATGTCAAAAGGAAAAGAAATGACTGGTGCAAATCATTAACAACCTTGGCTACAAAACTCAGCTTCCCTGGGTTAATTACTCTTGTTTTGAACACTGTTCAACTCTGAATGGCTGCATCGGTCAAATAGAACTCTTAAAGGCTGTGCAATACAGCCTTGGGACACAAACAACTCTAAGATGATGTCATCAGCATAAAATACACCATTAAAGAGGCTGAGAATTAAATAACTGACACTTAGCATTCTCTATCATCTCTGTGAGCCTTTTAATTTCCCAAGTATTGCACTCAATATGCAATATATACTGTATATATGAGATCATTCATCCCTTGGAGCATTAATTATTCAGCTTCAGATTTTAATATGTTTCCTCCAGCATGGTAGAAGAAGTCTTTTCAAACTAAGAACTATTGCTTGTTTGTAGTGTATAAATGTGTACCTGTAATCCAAAGCCACATTTTGCTAAATTAATAAAACTATGGGAAGTAGAAATAATTTTAATAAATGAAGCACCAATGGTTTGCATAATCAGGCTTCACAACTTGTAACTCTCTCCTCGATCCCTCTGAAACACTTTACCAAATTAAAATTTTTAATGTGGTCTAAGCAGGAAATTATTACCTTCACAAAAGCAATCACATTAACTGTATTTAATGAATTTAAGTGTAATTTGATTTAATTCAATTTCGTTTTTTCTGACCTTTGTCCCAGTCAAATGTAGGACCCTTTGCACTGGATCAAAGGCTATATAGGGCCCTTGGATCCTAAAATGATTCCTCTTTAGATTCTTACAATCTTTCCCCAGAGAGCCAGAAATAGCCATTCTCTCATCATGTGCTGATGAGGCCTATACAGTAATGAAATAACAATAATCTTGCATGTAGCTGGAAGTCTCAATAAACTCTGATTGACAAGAGAAAGCTCTGAATTGAGTAAAATCCATATTTGCTTTAAGCCAGTGGTTCTTGCTTTCAGACCAATTAAGCATCATTGACTTAACATTTCTGGAAGTGTTTGTTTTGGTTCTTCATATTGTTTCTGGGAAACCCACCTAGCACATAATACTGCTCCTTTATTTTAGTAACATACTAAAATAAGGTATAGTCTAAAGAAGTGGAATACTCATGCCCTCCTTGAAAAAGGGGGGAGCGAGGAACACTTGCAAGGTAGAGCTGAGGAATGCTCGCAGTTTCTGACGGATAAAGTCGCTCAGATTCGGTCGAACCTGGACTCTAGCTGGGCAGAGTCCATTGAGTTGACAGGGGCAAGTCTTAGTCCAGCATTGTGGGAGGAGTTTGAGCCTGTTTCTCCAGAGGACGTGGACAAGGCCGTGGGGGCGATGAGCTCTGCCACCTGTTTATTGGACCTGTGCCCCTCCTGGTTGGTTTCGGCCAGCAGAGAGGTGACACGTGGCTGGATCCAGGCAGTTGTCAACGCTTCTTTGAGGGAGGGTTCCATACCGCAACCGTTAAAAGTTGCGGTGGTGAGACCCCTCCTCAAGAAGCCTTCCCTGGACCCAGCGGATTTGAAGAACTTTCATCCGGTCTCCAACTTGCCTTTTATAGGTAAAGTTGTGGACAAGGTGGTAGCTTTTCAGCTCCTTCGGTTATTGGAGGAAACTGATCATCTAGATTCCTATCAGTCGGGTTTCAGGCGCAGTTACAGCACAGAAACCGCCTTGGTCGCCCTGATGGATGATCTCTGGTGAGCCCGGGATGGGGGAAATTCCTCCATCCTGGTGCTACTTGACCTCTCAGCGGCTTTCGATACCATTGACCATGGTATCCTTCTGCATCGTCTCGATGAGTTGGGAGTGGGAGGCACCGTTCTGCGGTGGTTCTCCTCTTATCTCGCTGACAGGATGCAGTCGGTGTTAGCAGGTAGGCAGAGGTCGTCTCCTAGGCCCCTGACCTATGGGGGTGCCTCAGGGTTCGGTCCTCTCATCCATCCTGTTTAACATTTACATGAAACCGCTGGGGGAGATCATCCGCAGACATGGGGTGTGTTTCCAACAGTACGCTGATGACACCCAGCTGTACATTACCACCCCGTCTAAATTCAGGGAGGCAGTGGATGTGATGTGCCAGTGCCTGGACGACGTTAGGACCTGGATGGGGAGGAACAGACTCAGACTCAACCCCGACAAGACTGAGTGGCTATGGATATTGCCTCCAAAGGACTATATCGACTGTCCCTCCTTGGTTCTTGAGGGAGAAAAATTAACTCCCTCAGAACGGGTTCGCAATTTGGGAGTTCTCCTAGATCCAGAGCTAAAATTGGACCAACATCTTGCAGCTGTGGCTAGGGGGGCTTTTGCACAGGTTCGCCTGGTGCACCAATTGCGACCATACTTGGATAAGGAGGCTCTACTCACGGTCACTCATGCCCTTGTCACCTCTCGATTGGACTACTGCAAAGCGCTCTACATGGGGCTGCCCTTGAAGAGTATTCGGAGACTTCAACTGGTGCAAAATGCAGCTACGCGTGCTGTGGTGGGTGTTTCAAGATACACCCACGTAACACCTATACTCCGCCAGCTGCATTGGTTGCCCATTGGTCTCCGGGTACAATTCAAGGTGCTGATCATCATCTTTAAAGCCCTACATGGCTTAGGACCAGGCTATCTCCGGGACCGCATTCTGCCTCATTCTTCCCTTCGACCGGTTAGGTCCCACAGAGTGGGTCTCCTCCAGGTCCCGTCAGCCAAACAGTGCTGACTGGCGGGGCCTAGGGGGAGGGCCTTCTCTGTAGGGGCCCCTGCTCTCTGGAACCAACTCCCCCCAGAGATCCAAATTATCCCCACCTTGCTGGCCTTCTGAAAGGACATTAAGACATGGCTCTTCCTGCAGGCAGGGTGAGTTTTGAGACAATTTATATCTGATGTCTCCCCCATGTATGTATGGTGTGTGTGTGTATGTATATATATATATATATATATATATATATATATATATATATATATATATATATATATATATATATATATATATATATATATATATATATATATATATATATATATATATATATATATATATATATATATATATATAATATATATATATATATATATATATATATATATATATATATATATATATATATAACTGTTTAAACTGTCTTTTTTAAATTGTTTGGAGTTTTTTACAAAATGTTGTACGCCGCCCTGAGTCCTGAGGGAGTAGGGTGGCATAGAAAAACTACCAAATAAATAAATAAATAAATAAATAAATAAATAAATAAATAAATAAATAAATAAATAAATAAATAAATAAATAAATAAATAAATAAATAAATACTTCAAATATATAAAACAGAGTAGCTTCTCTTCAAAATGTGGATGATTGAGGGTACTTCCACACACAATCCTGCTTCTATCCTACAGTCTTTCCAAAGCATTTTGACCTTGGTTCACAGCCAGGGGTGAAATTCAGCAGGTTCTGAGAGGTTCTGGAGAACGGTAGTGGAAATTTTGAGTAGTTCGGAGAACCGGCAAAGACCACCTCTGGCTAGTCCCAGAGTGGGGTGGGAATGGAAATTTTGCAATATCCTTCCCCCAGGAGTGGGGAGGGAATGGGGATTTTTCAGTATCCTTCCCCTGGAGTGGGGTGGGAATGGAGATTTTTCAGTATCCTTCCCCTACCACGCCCACCAAGCCACGCCCACCAAGCCACACCATGCCACCAAGCCATGCCCACAGAACCAGTAGTAAAAAAAATTGAATTCCACCACTGATTTTGAGGCCAACTACTTATACAATCAAACTCTCTCCTGGCAATTATATATATATATATATATATATATATATATATATATATATATATATATATATATATATATATATATATATATATATATATATATATATATATATATATATATATATATATATATATATATATATATATATATATATATATATATATATATATATATATATATATATATATATATATATATACACAATATTGTATAGATAAATATATACAAGTACACATATAAAAATACATGTGTGTATGAAAATGTGTATATACATATATATTTCTAGCATCCCCACTCCTTCATGCTTTTAGCACATGCTGTGGGCAGTTGATTGGCTGTTTTGAAAAACAATCTGAATTGTTGATATGAAAGTAAAGCTGCCTCATTCTCAAGGTATCATTCTTCCTGCAAAGAAACTCTCGCCAAAATCAGTATCAGGAGACTTTTGCAGCAAGTATCTTTTCCAACAACTTCAGGTTATGGGCAAGAATTCATTCCATACTGTTAATGCAAAAGAAGAAGGAGAAATGAGGGATTTTTCACAGAGATTGTAAACTGGCAAGCAATTGTCTGGGAGGCTGAAGTTTCAATGTGTTTTATATAACCTAGGAAAATCAAGCTTTTTGACAGGGTTTGTGAATGTGGTTAATAGCTAACTAGAAGGATTAAGATTGGATTAACCAATAAGATTGCCTGTGAAACCTTTTAGAAGATTCTAGATCAGACCAGGCCAGGTGAAGAAAAAAAGATGGAAAAATACCCCATCCTCAATTTGAAATAGCAAATTTCTCAGAGTAACTTTTTACTCTGTAGCTGAACCAGAGGAAACTCAAGGACTCATCTGTCCAACTCAGAGGACACTGTGAAACACTGTAAGTTCTGCAGTTGCCTTCAGGATGCAGAATTTTTCATGAGAGAATGCCCTCAGAAAATTCTAGCTGAAGAGCCAGCAAGGTATATTTTAGCTTTGAATTAAGATAGGGAATACCCCCAAGTTCAAGTCCATTCTTAGCCATGGAAACTCATTGTATGACTTCGGGCTGGACACTGTTAGGGTTATTGTTTTGGAGAGGAAAAGATTATGCTACTCTGAGCTTCTAGAGAAAAAAGAATAAATATAATTATGACAAATTTTATCACATATCAAGAATATGCAGGCTTGGCTGATACATTTCACTACCTGCATTGCATTACACATGCAGATATCTCACTCTGGAAATTCACTTTTGACAACACAACCATTGCTAAATATTCTAAGAAAAAATGCAGATTTCCAAATATGCTATTTCAAGATACAACCGGTTGCTTCTATGCTATAGAGCTCCTGAAGCACTAGTTTCCTGCAGTCACCTGAGTGCACCTCCCCTTTTATATATTGAGAAGCAGCATACTTTTGCTGTCTAAAAATGCAAAGATGGGGGAAAGGAAGAAAGAGATAATAATTAAAGCTTCCACATGGCCTTCAGCAAAAAGTACCGTATTTTTTGGAGTATAAGACGCACCTTTTTCCTCCCTAAAAGTGGCTGAAAATTTGGGTGCATCTTATACTCTGAATGTAGCTTTTTTGGAGCTTTTTTTCCAGCCCTAACTAGGTACTAACGATCTTCCCAGCTCTTATCTTGCAGGCTTTTTCATTGTTGCTCTCTCCAAAGAATGTTTTTCCAGCCCTAAGTCTTTGCAGGGTTTTTTTCATTGCCCTACTTGCTCCGAATAAGCTTTTTTCTAGCCCTAACCAGGTGCTAATGATCTTCCCAGCTCTTACTGGCTTGCAGGCATTTTCATTGTTACTCTCTCCGAAGAAGGTTTTTTTAAGTCCTAACCAGGGGATAAAATAATGTGCTGAAGCTGACCAGACTATGGACGTTAGCCAGATGAATACCTGGTAGGCAGATTTTTTCCCCTATTTTTCTCCCCAAAAACTAAGGTGCGTCTTATACTCCAGTGCGTCTTACACTCCGAAAAATACGGTAAATTCTCAGTTTAACTCAGGAGTGTCAAACACGCAGCCCACGGGCCAGATGCGTCACGCGCTGGCCACACCCATGCCTGTTTTAGTGAAGGAGGGAAAAGTCATGATACATCACATGACGACAACATGACGAAGCAAGTTTGACACCCCTGGTTTAACAAATAAGTGACATGAAGCAACATTTGAAAGGATATTTTTCCCAAGGCGAGGGGAGGGATATATTACCAATAACATAATTAGGTAGAACTGAAAGACACAAAATCTGCTGAATTTGCAGACAGAAAGCTTTTCATTCAAGTCAGAGTAGTTCTGGAAGGCTTCAGTACATTGAGCAAGTTACAGCTGCCTTGTATTCCTTTGCAAACAGGAGAAAAAAATGACTACAACTGAGGTCTGAACTAATGGACGGGTGGAGAGAGATTGAACACACTACATGAGAATGCAGTGGGCTGGCTCCTTGACATCTCCATAAATAATTAGTGAACAAAGAATGGCAATTCCAACCTAAATTGCTAATGTGGAAACAAAGGATTGATTTTTTTAGTTATCATTCTGTTCACCACTACTAGACAATTTGGAGACAGAGACCATGGACTGAAAACAATAGTAGTAAATCTGTCTTTTTTGCTCTCCTTTCTACCAAGGAATAAACTATATATTATTCAAGAGATGTTAATGAAAGGGAAGCTATACCAGCTGTTAGAAGAGAGAAGTTGGGACTGAGACTGTACTAATCTTCTGGTCAAATTTCCTACTTGTCTCACAGGAAGCAAATATGAAAAATATATATTTTTTTGATTGGGGAAATGACACTAACTGAAAAGTTAAAGCAAGAGAGAGAGAGAGAGGATCCCCAGGGAATTAGATTTTATCAAGGAAAAGAAATAAAATAGAAAATAGAAAATAATGCTTGCGATTATTTTGCATAAAACTCTTCAATATCCTTACACCAGCCAAGTATGAATAAACTCTTCTGGTTTTAACATTTATTTGGGAACTGCCTAGATGAGTTTTATTTATGAAAGCTGTATAAAAAATGTTGCCATTAAGGAAATAAATAAATAAACACAGAGCTACAGGGCATGTGATTATAACCTTGAAAGCAGGATATGGAGGGAAAAGAATTTCTGTGCCACAAATATCTAAACCACTCAAGCATATGCTCTCATTAGTTTCTCACCTTTAAGACACCACAAGGCTCTGGTTATGTAGTTGTTTGGAAGCTTACAGCAAATATGCGACTGTTGATATTCAACCGTATATATCCATTATTGTTTAATAATGCACAAAATCCATCTGGATGGTTTATTTTCTCCTCTTCTACCCGCTCATTCCAAAACCAGTATTATTCTAAACAGCAGTATGCAAAAGTGTGTTGCTCTGTGAAAGACTGAAATTAAAGATAGATAGAATATAGCGGAGAAATGGGGGGGGGGGTAGATAATCAATTCAACCTCTTCAAAGTATTTTGATAATATTCCTTGTAGGATGCCCTGAGCAGTTTCTGTAAGCCAAAGTTTAATTTAGTAAGTAGCCATAGCAAAGGAATAAAGCCACCTAATTTCAGTTGGATACAAAGGAAATTTCCCAAGTTTTCAACCAGAGTAAACTAGTACCAATCTTGGAGCAGGCTCCACTGTAACATAAGCAGACAGTAATGGATTCAAGCTTTCTTCCATCATTTCATATATTAACAAAAAAAGATGGAAAAGTCCACAATCTGGAAAGAGGTATCAAACAAACTTTTTTTGGAGCGGACAACCCCCGCCCAATCCGTTAATTGTAGAGAAAAATGCATATAAAACCCTGAATATTAGGAAAGATTTTGAATGGTAACAGGTATTTTTAGTGTTCTAATGAGGCAAAATAATATGTAATACCTATGGCACTGACAAATGGGATATTTAGAGGAATAGCACAAAAAGACAAATTTCCTAACTCTCTTTTAGGATTTCAAACTAAACAGCCAGTTTTGGGTTAAGTACTTAAGGCAGTGATGGCGAACCTTTTTTTCCTCGGGTGCCGAAAGTGCATGCGCGTGTGCTATCGCACATGCGTGAGTGCCAACACCCATAATTCACTGCCTGGGAAGGGCAAAAACGGCCTCCCCTGCCCACCCCAGAGGGTCTCTGGAGGCCGGAAATGGCCCATTTCCCAACTTCTGGTGGGCCCTGTAGGCCCATTTTTCGCCCTCCCTAGGCTCCAGAGGCTTCCCTGGAGCATGGGGAGAGCAAAAACGCCCTCCCCCATCCCCCCGGAGGCCCTCCAGAAGCCAAAAACGCCCTCCCAGAGCCTCCGTGCAAGCCAAAAAATAGGTGGCTGGCATGCACATGCGCACTGGAGCTGAGCTAGGCAATGGCTCGCGTGCCGGCAGATATGGCTCCGCGTGCCACCTGTGGCACCCGTGCCATAGGTTCGCCATCACTGACTTAAGGTATCAGGCTAAAAAGCAGAAGACCATGAATTTTAGTTCTGCCTTAACTATGAAAGCCAGCCGGATAAGCTTAAACAATTCATTTTCATTTCACCGGGTGTTATTGTGTGAAAAATTGGAGGAGAAAGGTGTGTTGGATATGTTTGTCACCTTGAGTTATTTATAAAAATGATAAAGGCAAGATACAAATAAATAAATAAATCATCTTTCTCTGATCCTTTCCTTTAAAATGTGGCCAGTTATAAATTTGATTCAATTTAGATTGTTCTAAATAATTGCTGCCTTTGGGGGGGGGATTCAAAAATTCTCTGTTTCACACCAGGCATTCACAAGATTTGGGACTACTTGTCAAACATAGAATCCACATCTTCATGAGCGACATATTCTCTGTCACAAACACTGATAGATATTGAAGCTCCTCACCCTGCAGGATAGAAAGAAAACCTTATAACCATTCTATATTTGGAGATAACACTGGAGAAGAGAACTGAAGCAGTTGCTGGACCAAAGCTGGGGGGAAAAAGATAAGAGTGGCATTTTTTCCCCTTAAACATCAGTTTAAAGTTTTAATTTTCAGCAAAAAGAGAATTCCAGATAAAAGAAACAAGTGGTCTTCACTTAAGGAGAAAAGCTCTTATAATAGAAAGACATATATGTTCTAGTCAGAATTTACATTAGAAAGTTGCTTTTTTTTTTAGTCAATGGTGTCAAGTCCAACTATTCCTCTATGCAAGCTATGCATTCTATATAATTTCAAACTTTACCCATTTTTTCAGATTGAGCAGGAAGATATTAATTTTATTTATATTTTTCTGATTATTTATATATTAAATTGCATCATCTCATTGATTGAATGTTCATTTGTATCAGACCAGCAATTTCTTGTGGTCTGGCTAGAACACTGCATTCGCTTTTGTAAATTTTCAAGACTTTTATATTTTCTATTTTTTTCTTTTTTTAATAGCATTTATCGTGTTTAATACTAAATAAGAATGAAAATTACATTGGTTTATTTCCCAGTAAGGGAAGGGACAAAGTTATATCATATACTTCTATGATATATGGCCAGAAGGTAGCATGATTGAAATTCATTCCATTATTTATTTTTTACTTGTAGACATGTTTAATTGTCAGAAAGAACAAATGTTGGAAAAGCCCATCTCATTTTCACACAGAGATTGGGGGAGATTCCTCCAGAAGACAGGTGATGGCCAAGGAATTTGTAGTGACCAAGGCACTACCCCCAAAGTAGGAGATAGGACCAGATGTGAGAATATGAGGTCTTAAAAGGGAGGCATTTTAATGGTTTGCACCAATCCTTAGTAGGAATCAAGGATAGTTGTTTTGTCTCCACTCTGTTTGGGATATTGCGCTTCTGTTAGCCTTTCAAGGTAGTTCAGACAAGAAGTACAACTAGGATATTAGCACTATCTTTATTGTAATGTTATATTAACAGAATCTTGAAGTACTTCTCCTGTCCCTCACATTGATTCTCCCGAAAACTAGGGAGGGGATATTTTCACCAACCCTCGTCTTTCAGACTCAAATTCTATTTATCAAACTGTGATCTAGGCTGTGGTTCTTCTTCATGCCTCCCAAGGTCATTCCCACATACCAATTATAGACTCAGACCAGTAGTGGGTTCTAAAACCCTTTACTACTGTTCGCGCGCGTGTGCACGATGCTTCTGCACATGCGCAGAAGTGTCCTGGGCAGGTGGGTGGAGCCTCCTGCCACCGGCACTACCAGTTCTTAGAAACGGGCCAAACCGGGAGCAACCCACCGCTGACTCAGACACTGATTCTTTGCTTTGGTTTTAACGCGTGACTTACTTTGTGATCTTCTGGTGATAACTTCTGATCTTTTGGAGATTATACTTTTGAGAATTCCCTGAGTTTTGTACTTACAGCTTTTGACTTACCTTTTGACAAAAGCACTGGGATAGACACTGAGAGACTAAACTCTAGACCTGCCTTAGGTACAAGCTAGTTGAGTGACTTTGAGCCAGGCACTCTTTGTCAACCCTGAGAGAAAAACAGTGACAAACCACTTCATGAAAATACTACTTTGCCTACTACAACCATCCTCAAAAGTATTAGAAAAAGATAAAATTTATGAGGAGTCAACCTAACAATATCTGCTGGTGGAGGAAGTTCACCTGTAGCAGTCTATTGCTGTGCCCTCTAAATAAAATATTGAGTTAATTTTTATCAGTCTTATTCAGCATCAATCTTTTCAACATGTCTTCTGAAAATAAAGTATCGATATCTTTTAACAACTTTTGATTTGTAATATGTATCTATGTATCTACAGTAACTATCCACATTCTAGACATAAAAAATCCCTATGTACAGCAATCAACAAATATTGACCATGCATCAAGAGATACATAAGAATCTTACAAGTGTCCTCCACCCACTTATCTCTCATTTGTTCAATGGTAAATCACTTTTTGTCATTGTGAAGCTTAAACAAATGACATGCTCTTATACCTGGTGGCTATGTAAGATCTGAATTATTCTCATGATGAACTGAAACAGAAAATTGCTACAATTTTCTGCAGACATCCTGGATCATAATTCTTATTGATTAAAATTTCAAACAATTGTTCTACATCTATTATGGAAAGTTTTATGCCTAGTGGCATCTTCCGTCTGGCTCAGCAATTGACGTAGAACTATTTCCTGCCGCTATAGGTAGGAGTCTAAACTGCAATTTCTCAAGATTCACTGTTGAAATGTTTTGCCCATCGAAACAAATTTTATAATGTTTTGGCATTTCTGGAAGTCTAAGACTTATGTGACAGGTTTTTTTTCTATTAAAAGTGAGGCCAAGATTCAGTTAACAACCGTGTTGCTAATTTAACAACTGCAGTGATTCACTTAACAAATGTGGCAAGAAAAATTGTAAAATGGGGCAAAATTCACTTAACAAATTTCTCACTTAGCAACATAAATTCTGGGCTCAATTGTGGTCGTAAGTTAAGGACGACCTGTATAGATCACCACTGACATGTCTAAACCTTGGGAACCTAAACCTAAAGAACAGAGAACAGAATTTTGAACTTGGGGTTATCTTCCTTATTTCCTATGTTGATTATTAACCTGAAACAATATATTTCTTTATTTGCATTTTCACAAATGGAAGGTGAAATAGATCTTCTAGGTCCATGATGGCAAACCTATGGCACGGGTGCCACAAGTGGCACGCGGAGCCATATCGGTGGGCACGCGAGCTCAGATCCGGCGTGCATGTGTGCACCAGCCGGCTGATTTTCGGGCCTTCTGGGCCCACTGGGAGTCGGGAAACAGGCTGTTTCCAGCCTCCAGAGGGGGTGGGGAAGGCCGTTTTCGCCCTCCCCAGGCTCCTAGAAAGGCTCTGGAGCCTGGGGAGAGCGAAAAATGGGCGTGCCATTGCATGCTGGGAGCAGGGGGGTCATGCGTGCATGTGCGGGGGTGCATGGAATTATGAGTGTGGGCACGCGCACACATGATCCCCTGCATTCCCCCCCCCCTTTTGGCACGCGAACCAAAAAAGCTTCACCATCACTGTTCTAGGTCTTAGGTTTTCATGTTAAGGGAAAGAAGCAAAACTCTAAAATAAAGTGAATTCTGAATTTGGTTGTCCTGACTGAAGGTTTATTGAAATCCCTTTAGTGACTGTCTTCATTCCCTTCATTTAAAAGCTTTTGAAAATATACTGTGGGCTAGCATTAGCTTTGCGTCATCGTTTTCAAAGATTCCACCAGGTTTTAGTTATTTTAGCATAACCTAGATATGGCAGGAGTAACTTCTTTGCAAAAGTGCAGAAAAAGGAGTCGCCACCAGAGGCTTTGAAAAGAAGACCTCATTTACTAAGTTGAAATCTCTGCTGTGCCAAAGGTTTCAAGTTCACACTAGATATTCAGACAGTTTCTGTCTGGGGGCAATTCACTCTTGCAAATTCAGGTATAGTGTCATAGCACTCACCTCCATTAAGCTGTATCACTAGAACAAAATAAAGCCATAAACCTTCTGCAGAGCTGAAGGAAGTTCAAGGAAAGTCATAGGATGAAAGATAGGCCGTGATTCAGGAAAGTACTTCTTGTTGTTCCTCTGAAGTTAACAATAATCTGGTTCGCTCTATCAAACAAAATGTTAAAAAGAAAAGCGCTCCCTAGCTCTATCTTAGATGCTGCCATGTCTAAACAACTTAATCTTTTTTTCTGGTAAGCTACTTAATAGTTGATATTGGAAATACATACTTTCTTTGTCAGGCAGTGATTTTTATATTGCCTGTTACATGTATATGCAGGGAGAAGCATCCCTATCTAATATAATGGTTTGTTCCTGAGCACGTGATTGATATGTTCTTGTATGCATGTGTGCATTCCATTCTTTCCTTCTGTTCCTAGCTTCTATTTAAGCAAGACGTGCCTTTTTATATCAGAGATGTAGAATAATGAGGATTTGTTGTTTTTGTACCAAATAAATATTTTTACTTAGAACTTTAAACTGCGGTTTCATTTCTAATGTCAGAATTCCAGGCAAAGATCTATTTTCGCCTCTAGTGAGAGTTATTCTCATCTTGTCATTCTTCAATCAGGGTAAAATCAAAATGTTTATTTTTTAATAGGTGTATGGAGATTCTCAGTCATCCAGGTCATGGTTGTCTCAGAGGTGCTTTTTCAAGAGGCAACTGGACTTTCTGGACTTTTCAGCCTGCACCTTTTCAACAGTGAAGGGACACAGGGCAGAAAACATCCTGCAGAAAGCACAGATCCACACCACAGTCCTTTCAGCAGTTCCAAGAAGGCTCCAAGCTTATTTGCAATACTCAGGTGACCCTGAAGACACAGACAAACCTCCAAGTGGCTTCAATGAGTCTCTAAAACCGCGGTTCTCAACCTGAGGGTCATGACCCCTTTGGGGGTCAGACCCTTTCACAGGGGTTGGGAGACTTCGCCTGGACACCGCCATTTGGGTTTTTTTACCCTCTGTGCATGTGCAGAACGCTTTGAGCATGCACAGAGGGTAAAAGAACTCAAATGGCAGCGGCGGGGCGGGGGCGCGGCGGCGGGCGCGGGGGCGGGGTGGGGCGCGGTGGGGTCATGGGAGCGGTGGGGGTCGCGGCATTAGGAAGGTTGAGAACCACTGCTCTAAAAGAATGCAGATGACCAGCTGACTGCAAGGAATATAATCCAGTAAGAGCTGAAGAAGCTTTATTTTTAATACTTTTTTTTAACAAAAAAAAGTTAGTTTATAAATTTTTACAACTCGCTTTCTACAAGTATGCCCAAAGCAATGAAAAATCAGTAAAATCATTAACATGGCAATAAAATTATGCTGTATAAAAGCTTATAAATATAACTTATATGCTTGTTGCATTGATTTTTAGTATTGCTTCTTTTTTCCTTTTAAATTTTGATTTCTTAAATAAATAAAGCTAAAAAAAAGCACAGCAACAAAAATAAATAAATAAAGCTGAGCACAAGTTTTGAAATTATCAGTCTGGATTTTTTGTGCAGAGAATTTGGATGGACAAGTTATCCAAACATTGTTTGCTTTACATTTACAGTAGGGCCACTGCTGAAAATGTTCCATGGAAAGAATTCATTCATGGTTTTTCCTTTAGGATTTGATTGAAGTGTGAAAAGTAAGCAAGATTGAAGCCCACTCAAAATATAACAATTGCAAGTGGTACCTCTCATCATGTGTGCATTATAGATCCCATTAGATCAGCAACATACTCATAATTGGCCTGGGTATTTGTCTATGCTAGGGTGATGTCTTTCCCTGAGGTTAAGCAGGTAGAGGAAAGTGTATTTATTTGTTATATTTGTATCTTGTCTTTATTACTTTATAAGTAACTCAAGGTGGTGAACATACATAATGTTCCTTCTTCTTCCTATTTCCCCCCCAAAAAGATCCTGAAAAAGATATTATTATATAGAATCATTTGTCTTCATTAGCCATTGGTTGGGAAAGGACTCTTAACTCAGTGAAAAAACACATTCAGAACATATACCATGATTAGTCGTAGCAGTCTTATCTGTTTATAACAAGACATTACTCAGGAAGTTAGTGATAAAAAGAAAGAACCTCTCAAGTTAATCCCTGAAATTGTTAAGCAAGTCCTCAGAAACCTCAAATTCTGGAGAAATGCTACCAATCAGTGGACGTCAGTGGTGGTGAATATTTCTTGCCTTAACTCACAAACTTCATTTAGTCACAGGAAACTTTCCAGGGTCTACATGTCATCCCTCAGAGGGACTATAAATTCACTACAAGAACATTGTTTTGCAAATTAAATGTTTCACGTTCAGTTCCTGATTTTCTTAGGTAAGGTTGAAAACTCCTGCTTGAAATCCTGTAGAAATCTTTGCAGTCAATATGAGTGCAATATCGAGCTTTCTATAATATTTAAGCAGATCGCCAGTCATCTCATTGATTTTATTTTTCTTAAATCCTCCAATTCCTTCATTCTTGTCTTCCTTAACCATTTTTTCGATCCCTGTCTTTTCTTTTTGCTCTTCCTCCATTAAAATTGTGAAATTTTAATCACATTTTTCAATGTTATTGTCTATTTTTGTTTTGTCTCTGTTCATTTTTATTCTTTTGATTTTTGATTTTAATTTTAAATAAATTATTAAAAGAGGAAAAAATAAAAATGAAGATTTATGAAATGCGCCCAACTGAACCATTATTATAGCCCAGTTGAAGAGATAATTTGAGCATCCAACATAGTTAGAATGGTGGATCAGAACCAAACAGATGTTGGCTCAAGTACACTAATAAGTCATGGAAATTATTCTGTCTTTGAAGCCATCACTGCTTCTTAGCTCAACCTATTTCACAATTATGTGTTGTGTTATGATATAATAAGGAAGGAAAATGAGCACTAACTAGCAGACAGAAGACATGAACAAAACTCCCTAAATTTACAACACATGACAGACTTAACCATACTTTCAACTGGGAACTGGGAACATCCTAGATCAAGCCAAGTCCAAAAATGCTAGAGAATGCTTGGAAGCTTGTCACTCTGATAAGTCTGCCACCAACAGGCACATAGAGATTAATAAGTTCTACATACCACTCCAGGAAGACAATCGAAAAGCCAAAAAGGAAACAAAAAGACCAAAACACTTCCTCATACCCAGATGAGCAGAGATTAACACCAAGATTAATACTAGTCAACAGTCAAGAAGTAAAAAATTATCCAATCAAGGAACCACCAACTCAGACAAACAAGTTAGCTGTAAACAGCTCTCTAATCAAGGACCACTTCCACCAGTATCAACAGGGCAAGTCACTAGCATATAATGAGAGCAAAGCCCACTCCCTTCTAGCCCTGCTGATGTTACCTAGTTTGGTAATGAAAAGTCTGCAAGAAAGCAATCATGTTCAGACAGCACCAAGAATTCCACAGGAAGGAAAATGGCCTTGACAGAAATATTGAAAAAACAAAGAAGGCTTAAAAATATTTCAGCCCCCTTACCCTTGGTAACAGTTCTTGCATATTTCTGTCAAGGTCATTTTCTTCCTTTCTACAAATGGATAAAAATTGGAGGATAGAGTATTATACTGTATGTCCTCATGTGCTTATTTGTGTTGCCTTCTGCTCCTGGAGAAAATCTGGCATATAAATCCAATAAATTAATAGGCTTAGATAGAGGAAGGCTTAATCTTTTCCTCATCAACTAAAACCTCCTTTGTCTCCAATCAACTTGTCGAAAATCTTCCATTAATATCATGGAAACGTTGTTGTATTGGAGAAGGTGGGGAAAAAAAGGATTTAAAGAAGAGATAGGACAACTCTCTATTCCTGCTTTGGGGCATGTTACTCTGTCATTTCTGATGGTATAAAACAGAATATCCAATGAAAATCTAAATCTAAATTCATGATCAGGATCATATCTGGAAATATATTTGCCTTGGTTTCTTAAACTGGAAGAATATAAGCAGATGGTTTGAAAATATTCATGTCCGTAACATATATTCAAAAGCTGGCTCTGCATCAGATATTATATCCTCTCATTAACCTATTGAAAATAATGATAAGGATACATATATAAAAATAAAACATCAGCCCTTAGAATTCTCTCCAGCTTTGAAAGAATTTCTTCTATAGGATCATTTTGGAATGGTAAATGATCGGATAGTCCCCTCCACCTCCCACAGAAACTAAAGTGTAAGCCTGAAAGGGATTCATTGCTTCAGCACTTTATACTAGTCGGTTTTCTGAATGCTTAAACAGCCCAAGAGATTAGCCCATTGGCCTTGTTAACAATCCTTGACTGATTGCTGCATCAGCTGGTTAGAATATTATTACAGTTTTTGACAGATTCCGATCAGCATATTGAGGTAATGTCAACTTAAACATTCACTGAAGCATTTCCCCTATGCTTCAAAATACTATTAGGAAAACCTAATAGAGCGGGCAAGCTAGAAACGTATTTATAAAATCTTAGTATTTTTTTCATTTTTTAATATTTTATATGAGATTTTTTTTTAATACAAAGGATTCCTTAAATGCAAAGGTGACATTTTAAGTTTCAAAAAGGGAAAAGCAATCTTAGGATTCATTCAGATGGTAACTATTATTAGGTTTTTTTTCTTTTTGTGACCCTTTAATCCCTTTAATTGGGGTGAAGTCACGGCAACTGAAAGGAGCTGAGCATTTACTAGCCGGATGCCCTTCCAGATGCCTATATGGAGTTCGCAGCAGATATTTTCTCTACATGTGCCACTGCCTAGGATTGAATTCTCAACCTTCCAAGTGAGAGGTGAGTGTCTTCACCTCTAGGTCACCGTGCTGCTCCCAGTAACTATTATTAGTAAATAATAGTAACTAATTCAGTTCAGAAACAATTTAAAAAGTCTGTCTTTTTATTTTTATTTTCTGTTATTGCTTTTGCTGTTTTAGGGCTACTTTGCTCAGAGGAGTTTTTAAGGTGAAACACTGCAGGGCAGGTGACCAAAGACAATTGTGAGGTGTTCTCGTGACACACATAAGGAGCCCTGCCCTCATTCCATCCATATATTTAACTCTATGTGCCAACAGCCCAGAGTTCAGGCTCTGCCATGCAATGGCCTTTGGTTAAAGTCTTTGCAGTCATTTGAGCACAACTGTCACTTCTGTTTTTAATTTTTTTTTCTATATAGAAAAAAAAACATGAGTTTCTGAAGAGAAGTCATTTTCACTGGGATATTTTATTTAAAAACCTGTAGGCACAGGCTTTTTTCTACAGCATAACCTCAAGTTGCTATATTCCTGTGCACAAGCTAGATAAAAATGAAGCTGTCTTAAGAACTTAAGTCCTATATAAATACAAATAAACAAACTTGCCATCTAGATTTCAATCCATTCTTGAACTCCAGCTTCTTAGATGTTACCTGTGGAATGGGGAGAAGGAGTAATCCTGCTCTTCACATTTTTATCATTTTACTTATTTGCCAAATAGCTGAGCCCTTCACCATTTCACTTGTGAACTTGTAGAAACAACCAAACCAAAGAAAGAAAAAGAAAAAGAACAGAAGCTCACCACCCAAAGCCCCTTCAAAACAGGCAGACCTTTCAACAGCTTCTGGCCTTGGAAGCTGGCCAAATGTAGGCCAGATTACTCATGGATGTAAGATACACATAAAAAAAGCCAAGGTGATAGGCTAGATTCAAAAGTTGAAAAACACCCTGAAAGAAGGCAATGACAAATGGGCAGTCAACAGGAGCACAACTTAACTCTATCATCATCTTTCATGGTGAGCTATTTCTACTCACACAGTAGCTAGAGCAGTGAGGGTGAAACTATGGCATGCATGCCACAGGTGGCACGCTGAGCCATATCTGAGGACATGTGAGGCATTGCCCTGTGTCAGCTCCAGCGCGCATGCGTGTGCTGGCCAGCTGATTTTCAGCCCTTTTTTTGGCCGTTTTCACTCTCCCCAGGCTTCAGGAAAGCCTCCTGAAGCCTGGGGATGGTGAAAACGGCCCAACCAGAAGTTCACTTGTGTGCTCACCCCCAGCCTCCTTTTTGCTGTCAGAGGTTTCCAGGAACTTCTTCGGCTTTAGACAGTTGCAGCCAGGTCTCCCACATCTCGGCCCATTTCTTCTGCAGCCCGCAAGGCTTTTCTGAAGGCCTCTGCAGCCAATGACAGAGCTCCAGATCGGTCCGGAGCTCTGTTATCAGCTGCAGATGCCTTCAGGAAAGGCCTTTAGGAAAGGCCTCTGCAGCCAATGACAGAGCTCCAGTTCGATCCGGAGCTCTGCTATTGGTTACAGAGGCCTTCAGAAAAGCCTTCCCAGCTGCAGAAGAAATGGGCTGAGGTGTGTGAAGCCTGGTTGCAACTATCTGAAGGTAAGTAATAGGGCAGCTCCACTTCCGTTTCATTTACGAACTTCCAACTGGCCCGTTGGGCCATTTTTCGCCATCTCCAGGCTTCAGGGGGCTTTTCTGAATCCTGGGGAGAGCGAAAAACAGCCCAATGGGCCTACCAGAGGCTTCTGTGAGGCCTGTGCGCATGCGCAGGAGGCAGCGTGGGGGTTGTGCACATGCGCGGGGCAGCGTGGGGGTTGTGCGCATGCATGGGGAGGGGCACTGCATTATGAGTGTGGGCTCCCATGCGCACACTATCGTGTGCATGTGCACCCTTTTGGCACCCGAGCCAAAAAAGGTTCGCCATCACTGAGCTAGAGGCATCTTGGAGTAACAACTCTTTTCTACTGCACCTACTTATGTCAAGGCAGATTATGATGATAGCAGTGGATTCCCTGCTCATTCCCATCTCTGTCATTTAAAAGAAATAGATTTCTTTAATTTGCTACAAAGATCTAGATCAGTGTTTCTGAACCTTGGCAATTTTAAGATGTGTGTTGCTTCAATCCCCAGAATTTCCCAGCCAGCATGAGTTGAAGTCCACACATCTTAAAGTTGTCATGGTTGAGAAAAAATTGTGCTAGAGGGCTGATAGTCATGGAAAGAATTCTTTGAATACCAATGTTGGCAGCTTAAAATTAGACAGCATTAATTATTTAGCACAATCTTTCCATCCTGCTCTCCTTAAGAAATATTGGATCTACAAATTCAAGATAAGGACAGAAGAGAAATTCATTTACTTCACATCCAAATGTAGCCATTTCTAATTTTGGATTTATGAATAGAATCAATCCACAAACCAAACATAATTCTGTGAAATCTCTTTGTTAGTTCCACTTTTCTAAAGTTTCCAATCCAGTTCAAATTCTTTAAAAAATCTCCAGTTCAGTTTTTAAAAACAGACATAAAAAGATGGAGAAAATAGAAACATATTTCTATTTTCTATAAATAGAAACAAAATGCATATCAGAGAACAAAAATGCATATGCACACTTAAAGATACTCAGAATGGATTACATGTTCCTAAAGCACAGCTCAAACTGGAACAATGATGGAATAACTGAATTAATTCATGGAAAAGTGAGAAAGCATGAGAAACTGAAACCGATACATTCTTCCATTCCCAAAAATTCTTCTGCATGAAATAAGAGTTATAACATCCTACACCACCACATTGGTTTTATGAACAGCAAAGCAAAGGGTTGTACTGTAGAAATTATCATTATTAATATATAGTTGGATACTTTAAAATAAAAATTCATTTAGATATAAGATAGCTCTCAATCAGGGCTATCCACTGGGTATAGTAAAAAAAAATTAAGATGGTGACCACAATGGAGTTATCAAAGCCTCCTGTTTAATTTTTTTTAATCATACTGTGCCTATACACCGGCTCTTTATGGTGTTCATTTTCTGTTACTTATTAATTTGGGGCAGGATATGGCCAGTAATTCCTAATGCCAGCTATCCTTTCCCAAATGTGTGTGTGTGTGTGTGTGTGTGTGTGTGTGTGTGTGTGTGTGTGTGTGTGTGTGTGTGTGTATTCACTATGACAACTGAGACTAAAGCATAGAACACTCCACCGAGCTTTGCTCATATTTATTCTGAATTCATTGTAAGCTGAGTGAGCAACTTTAGAATAATTGCTATAAATGCCATCCATTTTTAATGTCAGAAAAGCAACTGGGTATTTTTGCCATCCAATGTCATATGACAGCTGAGAGGCAATACCTCCCAGTGAATAGTAATGCTTGCATCAAAAGCAATTAAATGGTGATAATATATTAGAGATGAATAACCATGCCCACCCCATTAACACAGTTTATTGCCACCAGTTAATCTTAAATTAGAACCAACAGAACACTTGGCACAATGTCAGTGGAGTTGCCAAATCTAATCAATCCCTTTGGATAAATAACTTACCGGTAGGTTTTTTTTTTGTTGTTGTTGTTATTGTAGTTTTCAGGTAATACAAAGAATAGGAACTCAAAAATTATAGTATACTGGTTGGAATGCAAACCATTAATGCTGAATAGGGCACAAATCATTGCCTCTCATATTGAATATGAGTGCTGATGCATATGTGGGCAAACAGCACATCAGCATTCACAAAAGAGAGGAGTCAGCAAACTTTGACTCATAAAAGAAAAAAATATATACGTATAAAGGAAAGCATAGCCTGGCTTGCAAAGAAGAATTGAGACTATTCGTTGAGAACTCTGCATGCAAAGTAGCAAAAGAATTATGATTATTGGGTATGGGAATAAATGCAGTGAAATGGAAAGGATTGAAAATCCTGCCTAGCAACATTTCCAGCTGCAGTGTTTTGAGGCAGGCCCCCTTCGCCTTTCATCCCCTGGGATAATTGTTTGTAAATGGCTCATTACTAACTCCACAGCATAGGCCTCGTGGCAGGAATGACTTGAGAGGACTTCAAAACCTGTAAAATTAAGAAACAACCGCTGTCCACTTTGCTGTAGCCTCACAGTAGCTTCTAAAGAGGGAAACATTGATCATTCATGTTCCCCAAGCTAAAAATATCCATTTCAAGAAAACAAAAGTTCTCAGTACAAAAGGAACTTTGTGTAGTCAGTTCTTGATGCTCCCACCAAATTATTATTTAGCAAGCATTGGTATAAATTATTAAAATTAGTACCGATCTGTTTTCAACAACACTGTGCACTGAATACCCTTTGCATCTTATTCATGCTAACAATTTGTAACACAAAAGGAGTCACTTGCAGGAGACTATCTCCAAGCTTCTCTCATTAATAGTCATGCTGATTGACAAAGTGAACTTATGGTACCAACAGTATAGCTAACATGAGGCAGTCAAGCCCACGGATCAATGGGTAGGAATTCCTAGGTTCTCTGGAAAAGAATAGTAATTAGAGAAGTCAGGAATTTGATTCTGGAACATCTTTCAACCATCTTCCACAAGTGTGTAATTATTAAGTGGTGGCCCTTTCCATTTAATACCAGTTATTCTTCCATTGCATCCCAAGTTCTGCCCATTTTCTCCCTTCCTTGCAGCATTTTGCTGCTTGCATGTCTAAGGGATAAAATTATTCTGCTGAAAGTAATAGCGATAGCACTTAGACTTATATACCACTTCACAGTGCTTGACAGCCCTCTCTAAGCAGTTTACCGAATCGGCATATTGCCCCCAACAATCTGGGTCCTCATTTAACTGACCTTGGAAGGATGGAAGGCTGAGTCAACGGCTCATAAAAGAAGAGAATGCTAGAGCCGAGGTGGCGCAGTGGTTAAAGTGCAGCACTGCAGTTCAGCAGTTCAGCTGTTCAAATCTCACCGGCTCAAGGTTGACTCAGCCTTCCAGCCTTCTGAGGTGGGTAAAATGAGGACCCAGATTGTTGGGGGCAATATGCTGAACTCTATAAACCGCTTAGAGAGTGCTGTAAAGCACTATGAAGCGGTATATAAGTCTAAGTGCTCTTGCTCTTGCTATTGCTATTGCTATTGCTATTAAGATCTCTAAATAAGTACCAAACTGTAATCTGCAATCAATCAGAGAGCAATGGGTCCACTCAGTAGAGATAGATGTTTGCTCAAAGTCCTGAATTGTTGAGAGAGAGAGAGAGAGAGAGAGAGAGAGAGAGAGAGAGAGAGAGAGAGAGAGAGAGAGAGGGAGGGAGGGAGGGAGGGATTTAAAGAGAAAGCACATATGAAAGATTACTATTGAGTTGACAAACCCAATAAATAAATGGAAATATCACGAAGGCAGATATTATCCAGATCATACCTTTTCTGGGGCATTTATTTCTCTTTCTTTAGCATATTATGATCTCTGGGAGATATTTATACAGTTTAGTACTTAGTACAGTATACTTAATAGTGACCTTTAGCTTATAATAATGAATGAGAATGGATTAAAATTTTCAAAATGTTTGCAGCTAACCATTTCTTACAGGATCTGTTCTGACAGCTAGAACTTAGTACACTTTTATGTTGCTCCTAGGAAATACTGCAAATTTTGTGAAAATTGTGAATTATAAGAGGGTGATACTTCTTGGTGCTATGAGTTTTCTTTTCATGAATAAAGAGTATTTGATATAACATTTCATTTTTTTTCTTTATTTATTTTATGCTTTTCAGTCAGTTTTTGACTCCTGGATAATCACTACACATTTTTGGGGGAAGTGGTTTGGCATTGTCTGCTTTCTAGGGCTGAGAGAGATCGGCCGGCCCAAGATCACCCAATAGGCTTTCTGCTTAAGGCAGAAATAGTTTCTAGCCTTTACCTTAACCACTACACCAAACTGGCTTTCTGATATTTCATTTGTGCACCTTAATTTTATCAGGCTGTTTGCATGACTGCACAAACTGTGTTTTTCCACCCATGGTGAGAAATGTAATTCTCTAAAAACAACGTCAACAACAAGGAAGAAGAGATTGTCCATAAACAGTTCTCATGTCAATCTCATTTTTATTCTTGTTTTACAAATGACAGATACTGTAAGCATCATTCCTGTTTAAACAGTTTTAAGGTTACTCAAACCTTATGAATTCCTTGAAGTATGCTTCAGACAGCATCTACAAGACTTCCATTCAATTCAGTTCTCTAACCTATGACTTGAAGATCTGTGACGTATCTCATTCTGCACAGGACTATTGATGTCTTTGTTACAATAGTAATTATGAAGCTACCTGATATAACCTTATGCCCACAATTTAAGCTATTTTGATCACACAAACTGCATATGAACAGAATTATGGTTAACAGCTTTCAGTATCATGCTATCCTTTTGGACCAGCTTAAGGATGGGAGTGGGGGGGGCATAGTTTTGGGCTGGTTCACTTCCTTCCTCCAAGCCTGGTCCCAATCATTGTTGATAGGGAGCAAGAGGCCCAAGATGATGGCCTTCTTTGCCATGGCTCTCACTCTCTATAATGCTTTTCCCCCTGGCCTTTCAGAGGAGTTTGAAGTTCTGGTTCTGCCATGGGCCTCACTGAGCAGCATGCAACACTGGGTGACTTGAAAATCTTCCCTTTATCTTTTAACATATTTTATTCTTGTTTTTATCTGGCTCTTTTTGACAGATTGTATTTTATACGGTTTTTATGTTTTAATTGGACACCACCCAGAGACACTCTGTGAGATCCATGACATCTAAATTCGACAAATCAACCAATCAATAAAGAGTTCCGTTTTGCATTGCAAGAATTCTGTTTCTATCCTTAACAAAATAGTGATGGTCATATGGTGCAACTAAGCAATTTTAGACTCTGATTTTATTTATTGACTGCTGCTTAGAGAATCATGTACATCATATACACACTTCAAAAGCAATAAATTAGGTCTGCTCTCTTGGGTGGCTTTTCAACTCATTCTGCTGGACCTTTGCTATGGAACTTTAACTTGCACCATCCATGGAGAGACAAAAGGCAGCTTAATTGGCTTCAGCCATTTTTCACGTGTGTGTGTGTGTGTGTGTGTGTGTGTGTGTGTGTGTGTGTGTGTGTGTATGTATTCACCAAGTGAGGATGCATGGCTCTTTGCTATAAGGTTCTTTAGCATGGCTGAGATCTTTTGAAGCTCCTTGCCCACAAGCACATTTTTCAGTGTGCTTCCACAAAGTTACTTACGCAGCACTATTTAATCTTCACTGCAATCCCACATGGCAAAGGCAGAAGCAATAGCCAGCAACTGTGCTGTGCTACAGTGCCAAGAATAACCATCAAAGCAAAAGGAGTCGAAATGTTTTGTTTCTTAAAGTGGATTAGCACAATTATCCTTCTGAAAACCTGAAAGCAGTTAAAGAAAGGAGGGGGGCCCAGACCAAGAATAACGAAAGAACCACGCTGTAGGAGATATAGTAGCAAAGATACGAAGAACCAATGCAAATTAAAATCTTGCCATCTGAAACAGATCAATTTCACTCATTCATGTATTCAGCCATTCTGCTTGGCTACTCAAGATGTGGTTGTGACTCCACATTTTGTAACAGAATTCATGCTTTATTTTTTTTGAGAAAGGATGGAGGAAAAAGCATGCAAGTGAAAATGGCAGAGAGATCCCAACAGCTTCACAGGCCACTTATTAATGTTGGCGATTCATTAATACCTTTAGAGGTGTTAAGATGACCTACTGACAATCATTTTATAATGGTTCAACTTTAATATTATAAATGTAATCATGCAATCAAAGAAAAAACAGAGTGTGGGGGGGGGAAATAGTGCAAATTAGAACTTTACAAAAGGAAGTTTGGGGAGAGGTAAGACATCCTCCAATGCAAGAAAGATTTCTATCTGGATCAAGAAAGGTTTCTATCCTGGAGCAAACAACTAATGTGCAGTCAATCTCAATAAGCATCTAACTCTGCATTCGTTTTTTTTTTCTTCACAAGCCACCACCACTGTCAGAGCAAGTGAAGATCTGAAACCTTAAAGCAAAAAATCCCCAGCCTTCGCACACAAAATATGCTTAATGCATGAATTGTCTTAGGCTGACATCCTGTGGTAAAAATTATTAAGGCAGCCATATAGCTATTTTCATCGTATTTTTGTAAAGACGGTATGCTGCACCCTCTTGTGGCAAAATAGCATAACTTCATACTGGTTAAACAGTACTTAAAAAATAAAAAATACTTGCCTTTCAGAAGGGCGGCTAGATGTTCCTGGAATTACAACTCTTAGCGTTCTTCATTTCACTTAATGCAGCAAAGGCTGTTGGGATTTGTAGTTCTGTAACTTCTGTAGAAACACCAGATACACATTTCTGTTGTAAATGGCTACAAATAGGTTTCTAATATGTACCAAAAATATGCAGGCCACTATACAGAATTAAAAGTGTAGAAATAATAGAAATAATATTAACTAGAAACAATCTAGTTATGTATAATAATCTAGAAATAATGCTAAGGCACTATATGTGAGGATAAAACCTAAATTCAGTTGTCTTCCAATTTAAAAAGCCAGGCTCGTTTTTTTATATAAATATTTTTGTTTGTTCGTCAGATTTCTAACCTAGCTGTTTAAAAATGTAATAATGTAATCATCAGTTGGGAATAGAGGAGAGAATTTAAAACTACGTACTGTCCCAACATTGGTTTTTACTTCTTTACTTATTCATTTTTATTTCCTTGTTCCTTTTAAAATCGTTATGTGTGTTCGGGACAGCGATAACTAGTTATATATCAGAATTAAGATGCTTACAGTTGTTGGAAGGAAAATCCACCTGGTTCAGTTCCAAGCTGGGAGAAAAACACTGAAACATGGAGGCTGATTGGAAAGATGGTTTATTGATGAAGCAAAACCACATGTGGCTCTCGGCAGCTGACCAAAATGGAGTTGAGAGTGGGTGGGTTTTTATACTTTTGGGGCTTTGTATTTGAGCTTCCTATTCCTGTGCTAGAACACATCCTTTAATATTCTATTGGCTGTTGTCAGATTCCTATGGGGGTTGTTTTAGGGGTTATTTAGAGGTCATAGCTGGCTCTATAGGCAAAAGAGGAAATGCAAATCCTAGGTGTTTGTCTGAACTAACCTGGTAAACCTCTGGCTTATTGTTTATCTCAGCTCCCAAGTTTCTGTGACTCTGAAGTTTGGACTGCAATGAAGGGGCTTGTGTTCTGAAAGGATGTTGGGCAATTCCTATTGTGGCTAATGACTTTTGTCCTGTATTGGATCTTGGGTGAGGGGCTGCTTCTAATCTTATCACTCTGCTTTTATTAGCTGTCAAAATTTGCTGCAAGCAGTTTCGAAATATCCTGTCTTGAATGGATTTCTACCTGCAGTATTTGCTTTGCTTATTAATAGAGCCATCTAGATAAAGGTTGGCTTCTTCCTTCAATAAACTCTTTATCTCCTAAGTGCTGGCATCTGCTGTGGGCTATTTAGAAAAACTTGGGGGCTGCTTCCTGCCTCTAAAAACATGTTTCTCTATTTCTCATTTAGGGAAATATAATATCCTGCCTTTTTTAATATTCCTCAAAATATTTCATTCTTCTAGGAGGAGGGGCTTCCCACACAGTTTTATAGACATTTCTAGTTATTCTAATAAGACAACAGAATAACCTTAGTTATAGACATTTAAATTAATGAATGAAATAATAAACATTAAATATTGTGAGCATTGTAAATTCTTTGCTTTTTTTAAATTCAATTTTAACTGCTTCCCATCTTGTCTAAGTGATTCTGGATGCTCACAACAGTTAAAAACAATTCAATAAAAACAAATTTAGAACCAGTACAAAACCCTGTAAAACAATAATCATTTAAAAGCTAAAATAATAATAATCAGCAACTGAAGTCCATCCTTGTGTGAAGCTCAACAAAGGCACCGTAAAAGCTTGCCACCATTTTGACTGACGTCTTATTCTTAATTACTATGTCTCTACTTTTTTAGTTAATTGTTTATTATGTTCCTTTGTTTTAACAAATACATAATACGAAAAAATACAAAAATGGGTGAGAGGAATTGACATCCCACTTTTCCAGTTGACATTTGTACAACTCCCTCATCCAATGTCCCACACAACTACAACCTTTAAAAGTAGGTTGAGCCGAGAGAGTATAATGTAACTGTTAACTTAGGCTAAAATGTAATAAATGAGATCTCTGCTTGAAGCAAAAATACAAGACTTGTGGGATTCCCAAAATTACCATAGAAGAGAGATGTTAACTGTAGCAATTTGAATCTTTGAACTAAGATATGGAAGATATGGATTATTATGACCATAAGTGAAGTGACATGTCCCTTCAGTTACGGTCAAAATAATCCATATCTTCCACCATCCTCATAATTTTTTTGCAATGCAAGACACAATTATTTTGATATTAGTAACATTTTATACTTTGGAGGTTGACAAGAACTGATGATGCAAAACAGGTGAGACTGTTCAGATTTCCCTTTAAACATGTTTGCATTTATTTACTATTTAGGCAAATAATTTCATGCAAGCCATAACAGAGCTCAGAGAGGATTTCGCCCTCCCATTTTTTCCACATATTAAATTCTAATTAAAGTTCAGAGGAGTTCAAAGTAACTATCAAGACAGCAGCTTTAATTTGCAGAACTGGAGTTTCCTTGTCATTTAATCTAAATTTAGTTCTGCCCTATTTCCTAGCCGGTTTTTTAAAAATGAACTTTCAGAATCTCCTGATACAACATATTCTATCATTATTAAACTCAACTTATCTATTTTACAATCTAAGTAAAATTAAATTAGATGAAATGATTCAACAAAACATATGATTAACCAGGCACTGCGGACACTCCTCGTTAAGGAATCGGCCAGGTTTGCTCTTCAATTAAACAGGGAGACTAAGTAAAAATATATTTTAAAAATGTTAGAAGAGAAACTAGCAGACCATAATGTTTCAAACATCAAACTATAGTGGAATGGGTGGGATACATAAAGCATATAGAATATTTTTTCTGAAATGCAGGAGTCTTATCATAATATAATACTGTAGTATTAAATTGGAGCTTAAGATTAAAGGTCTGATTTGATAGAACAAGGCAGAATGAAACATTAGCTTTGCTTTTAAAATAAGCCACATTTCCTAAGGCTAAAGACCTCTGCCACAAAGAAGGTCAAAGTTAAAAAAAATCCCAGGACAAGGAGTACATGTCATCAGCTCCTAAAAAGGATTTCAAGAGATATTATTGCTACCTTGGGGGGGGGGGATGGGTTAATATTTGCTTCCCTTTAATATGGCATTTTTTCTTGCAGAGAGAAGATACATAATGCATTCATTACATGGAACACAGCAACCAAAATACTGTTGAAAATTGGAAAGTGGGAAAATAAATAAATAAATAAATACAAATTCCATATATACTGGAAAAATACAGAATATTAGACATTTATTTATTTATTTGTTTGTTTGTTAAACATGTACAAGATAACAAATATAGGTATGAACATAAACATGAACAAAGGAAGTAAATACAGATAAATGGGGACAGTAAGACAGGCACGGTAGGCACGCTGGTGCGCTTATGCATGCCCCCTTTACATGGGGTCGGGGTGAGGTCCATGGTAGGCAGTTTGAGATTGAAGTTGTGAGGGTTTGAGGCTGTAACGGAGTCAGGTAGAGCATTCCAAGCATTGACCACTCTGTTGCTGAAGTCATATTTTCTGCAATCGAGTTTGAAGCGGTTTACCTTGAGTTTGTATTGATTGTTTGCCCGTGTATTATTGTGGTTGAAGCTGAAGAAGTCGTTGACAGGCAAGATATTATAGCAGACAATTTTGTGTAGTATGCTTAGATCAAACCGCAGGCGGCGCAGTTCCATATTGACCAAGCCCAAAATTTCAAGCCTGGTGGCATAGGGAATTCTATTGTGAATAGAGGAGTGGAATACTCTTCTCGTGAAATACTTCTGAACCCGCTCAATCATGTTAATGTCCGATATATGGTGTGGGTTCCAGGCGGACAAGCTGTATTCAAGAATTGGTCTGGCAAACATTTTGTATGCCGTAGTTAGCAATACAATGTTACTAGAGAAGATGCTTCGCAAAATTAGGTTAACAACTCTTAATGCCTTTTTGGCAATGCTGTTACAGTGAGCTCTGGGGCTTAAATCATTTGAGATGAGTACTCCTAGGATTTTGACAGAGTGAGGGTCGTCTACGAGATCATTTCCGCCCAACTTGTATTTGGTGTTTTGATTTTTATTGCCAATGTGTAGGACAGAGCATTTATTAGTTGAAATTTGGAGTTGCCAATTGCGCGACCATTCTGACACATAGTCAAGGTCAGCAGCATTGTCAGTGGTGTTAAATAATTTTACGTCATTGGTGAAGAGGACGCAGCTGCTTTTAATATGGTCGAATAGGTCATTGATGTAAAGCAGAAAGAGTGTGAATCCCAAAATGCTGCCTTTGGGGACACCGCTGTTAACTAGTGCTGGATTTGATAGGGCCCTCCGTATTTTGACTATTTGTTACCTATTTGACAGGAACGCGGCTATCCACTTGTGCAAGGATCCGGAGATGCCGTAAGAACTTAGTTTCAACAGTAGTTTGTCGTGCACCACTGAATCAAAGGCTTTGCAGAAGCCTATGTAAATTGCATCTATTGCTTTACCCTGGTCAAGATGTGTGGTCCAAATGTTTCTGCAGTGTAGAAGTTGCAGATTACAGGACAAATTTTTCCTGAAACCAAAGTCCTTGTTAGAAAGCAGGTTGTTCGTTTCTAAGTGGAGGGTGATGGATTGATTCCATGACTTTACAGGTGACGCAACACAGTGAGATTGGTCTGTAATTTTCAACTAGACTAGGGTCTCCCTTTTTAAAAATAGGTATGACCATGGTTAATGACCACAATGACATGTTCAATTCTCGTGAAGGTAATGAGTATACTAGTCTAAAATATGAAAATGCATTGCTAGTTCCTTATTCAAAGGGCAGAAAAATACATGCTGACAAATGCTCTTGGCCAAATTACAAATTTAGTTAAATTCACTCAAAATTATAAGAATCTTAGCTAGAATTTTAACCAAAGAAAAGTTATTTCAACACACGTAAGGACCAGTGGTGGGTTTCACTTACTTTTGCTACCGGTTCGGGAATGGGAGTGTGTGTGTGAGCGACGCTTCTGTGCATGCGCAGAACCTTTTGCACATGCGCAGAACGTCCATGATGATGTCTGGGCGGGTGGGCGGAGCCTCCCGCCACCGCTGCTACCGGTTCGCCCGAACCAGGCCAAACCGGTAGAAACCCACCACTGGTAAGGACCAGGAAGATTCAATGCATTATAGGATTTTATCCTAAGTTCAACCAAAAATGAAAGTAGCTTGAGCAACTGAGCAACTGACGAAGGATATGGTAATAAACTATGTAAGACCTTGATATGATCAGGGACCCTGCTACTCAGGTGACCAAACATGTTTTCATCAGAACTTCTGTTGAAGGGGCAAACTATGGATTCTGCTGGTGTATTCCCACCAGTTGCCAAACAGCATCTTTTTCTGAGGTCCTAGGTAACATCATGATGTTATTATCTGGATTTTTCCTGATTATCTTAGGAGGCTTTGATGTCTTTGTGCTGGGCGAGAGATCAGAGGCAGACCGTGACTGATGACAAGTCTTCCAGTTTCAGATCACTTTCCATCAGTCTGAGGTGATAATTAGTGTATGTTAGCCTATTTATCTTTGGGTCATAAGAATGAAGGGTTGAATGAGATGATCCATACTACACATAGTCCTTGACTTGCAACAGGTGTTAATGACCATTCAAAGTTACATCAGCACTGAAAAAAGTGACTTATGACAGTTTTTCACAGATATGACTTTTGCAGCATCCCATGATCATGTGATCAAAATTCAGTTGCTTGGCAACTGGTTCATATTTATGACTGATGCTTTGTCCCAAGGTCATGTGATCCCCTTTTGCAACCTTTTGACAAGCAAAAGTCAATGGCGAAGCCAGATTCACTTAACAACTGGGTTACTAACTTATCAACTGCAGTGATTCAATTAACAACTGTGACAAGAAAGGTTGTAAAATGGGGCAAAACTCACTTAACAAATGTCTCTCTTAACAACAGAAATGTTGAGCTCAATTGTGGTCATAAATCAAGAACTACCTGTATATACTACATGGATCTGCGCAGTGTTCAGGATTAAATACTTGGTAATTTTCTTAATGGCTGGCAGCTGTGCCACAGATTTTTGGCTTCCAGAAGGTGGCCAGAAAACCATTAAAATGGATTGCCCTCAAGCAGCCTCATCATGACATCAAAGCCTGGTGGGGCTTTAAGGTTTACCAATGAATAACAACAGATGCATAGCAGAAAAATAGTTGGAGCGCCAGTATAAGACAAAAACCACATCTAGCCCTATGAGCTCAGGTTGGAGACTCTGATGATAAGCCCAGCAAAAAGTATCTCCCTGCCCATATTGCACTGACAGAACATCTCCTAGCAATGCTGTTTTATTTAATCTGCATATTAGGGATGTATCCATCAGTCTGAAGTGATTTGCTAGATATATTGTGGATAAAATGGCTCATATTTGAAGGTATTACACAAACAGGACAAAATGAAGTAAATGGGATTACTTGTGAGATGACCTGGGATTCTTTGATCTTGTGCACTCAGAAGTGGAATGGATTCTTTGCATGGGTTAGCCACCTGTAGGCTGGATCCCTGATTCCCTTGATTTCTTTGGGCAGCCAATGAGGGGAAGGGTTAGATTCAGCTCATTAATTACTAAAGGGAAAAGTACCGTCAACCTTAAACATCATTACACACCTGACTGAAGATGCCATCTTAAAACCCAACATCTTTAGAGCTTTCTTTTTTTTTTTTTAGCAAGATTGGAGAGAATGTGATGAAACTGAAGCTATCAAGGATTCTGGATAAACTGGATTTTTTTTTCCAATCAGATTGAAGACCAAGATCTTGGAGTGAAATCACATTAATTGCTCTTCTGCACGGGCGTCAAACTCACGACATCATGTTGTCGTCACATGACGTATCATGACTTTTTCCCTTCGCTAAACTGAGGGTGGACATGGTCAGCGCTTGACGCATCTGGCCTGGGGGCCACGAGTTTGACACCCCTGCTCTTGTGGAGTACCTTAATCGAGGCATGGATAGAGGGAGCACAGCTCTCTTGGCTTATTAGCTTTCTTAATAGTATTTAATACTGATTGCCTTCTGGATTGCCTACAGTTGGGAGTTGGAACAACTCTGGTACAATGGTTCCACTCTTTCCTGAGTTTCTGGTTCCAATCTAAAGATGAAGAAGCATTTGAACTCATGATTACTCCAACATGAGATGCTTCAGGGTTAGCCTCTCCCTCATGTTAACATCTATAGGAAACCACTGGGTGAAGTTATCTGAGGGCTTGGGGGAAGAGTTGTCATCAATATATATCAGGGGTGGCCAAACTATGGTTCTTTGAGGACCTGTGGTCTTCAACTCCCAGAATTCCTGAGCATGGATGGCTAGCTCAGGAATTCTGGGAGTTGAAGTCCACAGGTCTCAAAGAACCATAGTTTGGCCACCCCTGATATATACAGATGTATTTCTCCCTCACAGAACCAAGCAAGAGGTGCAGTAGAGATCCTTAACTTATCCAATGTCTGGAAGCAGTAAGTGACTAGATGAGACAGAACAAGTTGAAACTGAATCATAGCAAAATGCATTTTTTTGTTTTTCCTTTTATTGTATTGTTAGAAATCTTCATACATTATATTGTTTCAGTACAATGATATTTACAGTTTTAAAGTTCTTGAGATACTATTGCATTTATTGTTCACAAGCCATGAAGTTCCATCTGGAGGGCCTAACAATGGTCTATTGCAGAGGTCTTCAAACTTGGCAACTTTAAAACTTGTGGACTTCAACTACCTGGCTGGAGAATTCTGGAAGTTGAAGTCCACAAGTCTTAAAGTTGCCAAGTTTGGGGACCCCTGGTCTATTTCTTCAGGATTGGATTACTATGATGCACTCTACCAGGGCTGACCTTCACTCAGAAACTGAAATAGGTACAGAAAGTGGCATCTCGCAGGTTCAGAGATGAGAATCAATTCAACAGTTTAACACATATATTATAGTTACTACAGGTAAAGCTTTACAGGGCTTGGGCCCAGGATGCTTTTAGGATAATCTCCTAATAGTAGTTTGCCTATCCTATCCAGGCCATAGAGGATAATACTGCCACAGGTCCCTTTGACCCAAATGTTTGTGGGGATGGGAGACCCAATTCGGACCCAGTGTCTATATTATGGCTAGCAGACAGTTCGTAGCGTTGGAAAATGTTAAGTGATATGTTCTGCAAATCCCTAATATGATGAATACCAGAAGAATGTGCAAAAATGTAGCAGTACAAGCAAAGTGCTCTTACTGTATACTTCCCTGGCTTCCCATTTTCTTTTGCAACCAATATATATATCATATATATATATATATATATATATATATATATATATATATATATATATATATATATATATATATATATATATATATATATATATATATATATATATATATATATATATATATATATATATATATATATATATATATATATATATATATATATATATATATATATATATATATATATATATATATATATATATGTATGTATGTATGTATGTATGTATGTATGTATATATATATATATATATATATATATATATATATATATATATATATATATATATATATATATATATATATATATATATATATATATATATATATATATATATATATATATATATATATATATATATATCGGATGGATGGATGGATGGATGGATGGATGGATGATAGATAGATAGATAGATAGATAGATAGATAGATAGATAGATAGATAGATAGATAGATAGATAGATAGATAGATGGATGATCAGCATTTCTACGCTTCCACAGCAACTTGATTGTGAAATGGGTGGTTATATAAATATAACAAATTTATAAATTCTAGGCTTTTTCTACAATTTAGCAGATTTTTGACCATTGTCTTGAAGGACAGCTGGAATATGCTGACAAAATATTCTGCTGCAGAAACTGTTGTTTCTTGCTGCACTGCCGCCATTGCTTACATTCCTTGAATACATGGACTTGTTTTTAATCCTTTTGTGTAGCTTAGTAATTTAGAATTTATCTAAGATTCAGCATTACATTAAACCATGCTGATATTTCTCTTAATGTTTAGCACCTATTTGCTATTAAGAGTTGATTCTATTTTCTATTGCTACTTTATTCAAGTTGTTTCAGTGGTAAAGATAAGATGGTTTACGTGCATTTTAATCTAAATTATAGAAATTGCAGCCAAAAGGCTTGGAAGAATGACTGCAAATTTAGTAAGATATATAATTCAGATTAAATTCCCAATCAATGAAGGTAAGGAAAATCCCCTAAGTGTGTTATGCTATGTCCCTTTTAGCCATATTACTTAAAATATGGCTTTAAAAATATGGGTCATTAATTCTGATAGAATGGAGTCCTGATTCTTGAGCCTGACTGGACCCCCGTAATGATGTCTTTACCTTATTATATATATCAGACCACAACATTAGAAAGTTCAATGGCTGTAAGATGGGGAGCAGATCTACCAATTAAACAAGGGCTAAGTCAGCTAGATGCCTGTGTGAATGGAATGAAAAATTAAAGTACTCAGATACATGTTTGAACTTCAATTTTAATTCAGTCTGAAAATGTTTACAAGTTTACAGTTGTATGAAGGTCTACATTTTACATACTTCTCTAGCATGGTCTGGTATGAAAAGGAAGTTAGAAACCTGCATTCTGGTTTTTTTTCCTGTCGTAACCTGTTCCAGTGCAAATGTCAATAATAATGTTTGTATTTCAGTTGTCTTGATCAATGTATTCCATTTGCATCAATTTTCTACTTTCAGGATAGATGACAACTCACCAGATTCATTTAGTTCCTGGAAGCAGAAAGGGAGAAAACATTCAGAAACTGATGATTACAAAAGCTCTACCAAAAAGCAAGTTGGATGCAAGTCCAGTGGCTATAGCTGTTTTATTCATTAACTGGGTATCTAGCAATGTGTTCTAGAAATCTGTCATATAAACTTGCTATACTGCAACTATAAAATCTTATCTGGCACAGCTTCATGGAGTCTTTCTAGCCTCAGATATGAATTTTACCCTAGACCAAGTAAGATTTCATCATCTAAACCAGGTGTCTCCAACCCATGGTCCATGGGTTTCATATGGCTCTGGACAGTTAGAATGCAGCCCCACAAGATCATAAATGTTATTGTATGATTTATATACATTATCTCTATTATATGTTTTATATGCAGTCCAAGAAAATTCCTCTTCACTCAATCCAGCCCATGCAAGTCAAAAGGCTGGACATTCATGATCTAAACCCAGCACTGTAATTCATAACAGCAACAGTTCTCCTGGACTTAAACATTAGAAATTATTACCACTACTTACTATAAGCCCTCAAATGAACCTGGAATTTTCTTTATGTCTGGAATACATTCTATACTTGTTTTGTTCCTGTTCATGTTTCCCTAGAAACACGAGCAGGAAGAACATCACACGAATGGGAAAGAGTAAATGTTATAAGCATGATTTTTTTGGGTATTGTTAATCATATTTTATTATATTTTTGGTTGTTTGCAAGAACAATTCAGAGCAAAAGACACTGGCTTCAAAAAGACATTGACTTCAAAAAAATAATTACAGACTTCAAAAAAAATTATAGGCCAAAGCCTACAATTAGTTTGCAACATCCTGAAAAATTTCTATGTTAATGAAACTAAAGAAACCTGTTAAATGTTCTATGCTGGGGGAAAAAAGAAAGGTAATAATGTAGAACTGTTTTTGGAACTTTTCAAACTTTAATTATAGTTTTAATAAATTCAATTATTGGAGATGGTTTTTAAAATCAACCCAAAAAGAAATCAGAGGATTCTGCCTGCAGAAATGGAATTTTTATTGAACATTGCTAAATAGAACTATGTAGAAAAATGTTACTGTCGATGAAAAATACTTCCCAGTAGATTTTCAAAATGATTAAAATGTGAACTGTATCATTTGATTCATCTCAATTCCTAGGGCCTCAAAATATAATGTGTGTCATGTAAGGAAATGTAATAGAACCTACATGTAACAAAAGTGAAAATATCTTACATTCTTTAAAACCATACAGTGTATAATCTTTGAATGCAGTATAGTGCTGAACATTTGTTTAAAAAAAAATAACTACATGAGCTAAATAATATAAACCTATTTTTAAAAAAACTAATGAGACTTATTGATTCTTCCTTCCCAGGAGATACAATGACTTTGATATTGGCTATAAAACACTGAAGACAAGAATAGACCCTGGAGTATTTAGGTTTAGAAGTCAATGCTTGTTCATTGTGTGTGTGCACACAAATATAAGAAGATGGAGCAAGAAATACAGATCTATTTTTTCCTTCAGGGCCATTTTTTAAAAGTATACAATAAAATCTTACCTTCTTTTTCAGAAATGTGACACATTTTTTTTTGCAAAACATATTGTTTCCGGAAAAAAATAATGTTGGAGACTAAAGCTAAAAACCAAATAATACCTTTAAATGCACCCATGGGAATAAGAAGAGATAGCTCTTAGAACAAATAACTGGTTGATGTCAAGAAACAACTTTTCATTATTATTATTATTAGTATAACCATTCAATGAAGATTTAAGGATTTTTTTTTACAACAATATATCAGGCTGATGATAGATTATAAAAAAAGCTTTAAAACATATTTCAAATATCAAAAGCACCAGAAATAAACTTGTGCAAATTAATGATTGAGGGCTCCTTGGTGCTCTCTGAGCTTGCTTGTTTTCTTGCAGATGTTTCATTACCTAACATGTTACCTAGACAGGGTAACAAAACATCTGCAAGAAAACAAGCAAGCTCAGAGAGCACAAAGGACTCCTCACTTCAATAATATGGACCTGATAAAATGTAATAAAGCTATTTCCATTGATTTAACTTTATTCCTGGACCCAAATTTTTAGGACATTAAAACAACAATTGAGGAATAAGCAACAAAGAAATCAAAAATCTGAACATCAAGTAAGTATCAAAATGGATAACGCAGAGATCTATTTTTTAAAATGAAATGGTTACAAACTTCTCAACAATTCTTTTCTTACCTTAACAATATCTAGGCCTCCAACGAGTTCACCTTTCACATATACCTGTGGGTAAGTTGGCCAGTTTGAATATTTCTTTAATCCTTGCCGCACCTAAGAAATGTAGACTTGATTAATGTTCCACATTATAGATTTCTAAACTTAGCAATAAGAGAGTTGCATTTGAACAACATACCTCTTCATTCTCCAGTATGTCAAAAGTCTCATAATCAACACTAAATAAAAAAAGACATTGAGACTTATTATTTCACCTTGAAATAAATAGTAACAGTTTTGAAAGGTAGCCTACTCTCAAAGAGTAACCTGCTTAGAAAAATTGTCAGCATCTGTGCTGACTTTTTCCCTATTTTATTTCCCTATTTCAGCATGGGCAGAATTGCCAATAAAGCTGCAATCTTGAAACAGGTGCAGGAGGGGAATGGAGGAGACATTTCTTTTGGCAGCTCTGCAGCCACCAGCAAACAGAATAATGCAGCCACATAAATGAAGGTGTTTTTTCCCTCAAACCGAGTGAATGGTCCAGGGGGGGGGGGGGAAAAGTACACAGGCAAAGCAAGGAAAAGTACAAGTATAGAAGCACAACATGGAAATTTGCAAGTACTCTATCCTGGTCAGAAACAGAAGAAAAAATTCAGGAGAAATTCCAGAGAGAGAAATTAAGGCAGAACAATATTTTTAAGAAGAAAACATTGCTATATAATAGTACTACTATGAAGTAGATAGTACTATTGTAATAGTAATTTATATAGTAATATAGGATAGGACAGTAATATACGATAGAGGCTATACAATACATATAAACCAGTAAGTTTCATAATTTATACCTTGTTTTTATTTTTCAAAATAAAACATCCCCGAACCCTTATAGGGGGATTTTTTTGGAAAAATAATCACCTGTCCAGAGTTCACTGCTTTTGTGGCTCTTTTGAGTCAGTCAATCTAATTGGAGATAATTTTTAAAAAGAATCCTGACCAATGGTGAAATCCAAATTTTTAAACTACTGGTTCTGTGGGTGTGGCTTGGTGGGCGTGGTGTGGCTTGGTAGGCATGGCTTGGTGGGCATGGCAGGATACAGGGGAAGGATATTGCAAAATCTCCATTCCCACCCCACTCTGGGGCCAGCCAGAGGTGGTATTTGCCGGTTCTCCAAACTACTCAAAATTTCCGCTATTGGTTCTCCAGAACCTGTCAGAACCTGCTGGATTTCACTCCTGATCCTGACACTTACCAAGAAAGAGTGGTTAGGAATATAGCAATGGCAATAAGACTTATATACCACTTTCACAGTGCTTTACAGCCCTCTCTTAAGCAGTTTACAGAGTCAGAATATTACCCCCAACAATCTGGGTCCTCATTTTACCAACCTCGAAAGGATGGAAGGCTGAGTCAACCTTGAGCCGGTCAGGATCGAACTCCTGGAGTGAGCAGTGAGTTAGCCTGCAGTACTGCATTCTAACCACTGCACCACCACTGCTCTTATAATCAAAGCATACTGAACTTGATGAAGGGGATTTAAAGTGAACTCTAAGAGGCCTAGGGATGGAAAGCTGAACAAAAGATCTTGAGCATGAGATCTAATTCTGATTATGTAGTTAACAAGGTTAGCATTACAGTAATGCTAACTGACTACTGAGATAACGCCATTAGAGTCCAAGTCTTACTAATTGTTCAGCAGCTTGCCACTGAGAGAACCAACCGAACTGATGAATGGAAATGAGGGGCTAGGGTTAGGATTAGTTGCCAAATCTGGTAAAACGTCTTTCTTCTATTTAATTATTAAGTATGATAACAGTAGGCAACCAGATGCAAACAGCCTTCCAGGATATAGAGGAAAAATGCAAAAATGCAGAAGGGACAACAAAAGATACAATCAGAGAATTTGTGGATATTGAAAAGATAAAAGTACTATAAAGATTAAAATGCTAAGAATTAACATTCTAAAGATGTTTTTAATCTTTATAATGCTTTTAGTTTATAACAGGTATAATGCAAGAAAATAATATGCTGGAATATTTAAAAAAATACATATTTAATCTTTATAATGTTTTTAGTTTATATCATGTATAATGCAAGAAAATAATATGCTGGCATATTTAAACAAAATTTAAGATAATACATTAGTTACATACCCAGTATTATTTAGAATTTCTATAATCTGCTTGCTGAATCCACACTTTGCCGTCTAAAATAAGAATAAAAGAACAAATCATTGTTTTCTACTAGATTAACATATATGTATTAATTTTAAAGTTGTGGCAAACTGATTTTTAAAAATTAAGATAGTCTTTGGATGTTTATATTCTCCAACCTGAAATCCTCAAAAGACAGTGGATTACTACTCAAACATTATTTTAATTCCCAAAATATTTAAAAGGTAACAGGTTGGAACAATTCATAGATAAGGAACAAAAAATAAGACATTCTAAAAATTAATGTGAACAATTTTCCCCTGTCTTCACCTCAGAACGATAAGATTTATACCAGTTTATCAGATATGCAGTACAGTCTACTGTGAACTTTCTACATGTCTATCTACCTAACTACACATGAAAGCATGGTTGCAAATAGTCCTTGTTTAGTAACCACAATTGGAACTGGCAAATATCATTAGAGCCGAGGTGGCGCAGTGGTTAGAGTGCAGTACTGCAGGCTACTTCAGCTGACTCCTAGCTGCAGTTCAGCAGTTCAAATCTCACCGGCTCAAGGTTGACTCACCCTTCAATCCTTCCGAGGTGGGTAAAATGAGGACCCAGATTGTTGGGGGCAATATGCTGACTCTGTAAACCGCTTAGAGAGGGGCTGTAAAAGCACTATGAAGCGGTATAAGTCTAAGTGCTATTGCTATTAAATGAAGTGGCTGGTAAGTGAAACTGCAACTTTAATTATCATGTCTTCAGCTTTCCTTTAAAGACCTACATGCAAAGGTTCTAAATGCAAAGATTGGTCGCAAAGTTATGTTTTCATCACTGTCACAACTGTAAATGGTCACTAAACAGGAACAATAAAGTAGTGTTGGTCTCAAATGTTACTATCAAACTCTTCAAAAATTATACTTCAGGAACTCCTTTCTCATGACGAATGGCTGTTTGTATTTGTATTTAGTTAGTTTTCTAGCCAAAAAACACACACAGTTATACTTTTTAGTTCCAGGAATATGTAGATACTGTACTTTCATGCTCCGACCTTTAAACCACATTTTCCAGATGACATTTCCTCATAATCTGGGATTGTAGTTCTTAGAATTCTTATACAAACCATGATGGGTGAGAATTTTGACATTGTAGTTCTGTTGTATATAGAAGTCATAAGGTTGGGAACAGAGGTGGGTTCCTGCCTGTTCCTGCCAGTACGGTTAATAGCTGTTGTTCGGCGCAGAGCCGAAGACGCTGCTGCCGTTCGCGGCGCGGGAGCTTTCCCCAGGCGCTTTCCCCGCCCGCATGGATGCCACCAATTGCGTTCTTTTGCCCTCTGCGCATTCAGAACACTTTGCTCATGCGCAGAGGGCAAAAGAACGCAATTGGCGGCATCCATGCGGGCGGCGGCAGCGCCCGGGGAAAGCCCCCGCGCCGCGAACGGCAGCAGCGTCTTCGGCTCTGCCCCGAACAACAGCTATTAACCGTACCGGCAGAAACCCACTACTGGTTGGGAACAGCTAATGCATTATTGTAATAAGTTGCAATGTTCATCAAACTAAAGTATTTTTACAAATCTTACCTGTTTATTCCCTTTCATGAATAGCATCACAGGGGCCTTGTTTATCAAATCTTTGAGCCTAAAAAAGGAAAAGATTGATAACATCTTGGCATTAACTTGCAAGAGAATATAGATCAAAAACAGAATTTCACTGAAACATGTCACTGTTCTTTCAACAATTTTATGTTCACTTATTTTTCTCTCATAACAAGGTATGGCTTTTAAAATTATTTTCTAGCAATGCTTTTCCATGTATACATTTAAAGAATCTCTAAAATTGGCTGTTTACAACTGCCGAGTTATATTAGAAATGCATTAAAGAGTAATATTTAGTATGTTTTTGCAAATAAGATTAATGTAACATACACAGAAGTAGTGACTTCCAATTATTCTCATGAATTTATAATAATTTTAACCAAAAGAAAATGTAACATTTATTTCCAAAAATGGCGAACAAAGTTTAATACAACAACAGAAGTGGCTAATCCCAAACAGCAACTCCATCAATAACAAAGATACAAATTTCTAAAAAATGGCTAGCAATGGATTCTCAAGCATTTACTTTCTTTCTTAAAAGACCAGCCAGAATCACAGTACTTAATCTTTACTGAACATACAGTAGTAGGAATTACTTCAAAATAATCCAAAGAACAGCAGTGATGATTTAGTAGCTTGAAACCACTTTTGTCAACTTTATTCAGTTTCTAATATAATCATGATTATTCAAATATATTTCTTAAATAATGTGACACGTTTTTCTTCTGCACTCTGCCTTGTTAGTATCCTGCAGTAAAGCTGTTTTAATTAACAGGCTCTGTGATGGCATTTTAACAATGAGAATTGTTAATATACAAGAATAATGAAATAACAGTAAAATCTCAGCAAATCTGTGCCTATGAATATGCGTAGTCAACATCAGCGGTCTCCAACCTTTCTGGCTTTGCAGACCTGGGGGGGAGGGGGCAGAGGGGATAGTTCCGTGCAAATGATGTGCAGCGCACACGTGCAGCTCCATTTGCACAAGCGGCAGGTACATGCACCCGCTGCTCGCACAAATGGAGGTGTGTACACACGCTCACCCGTCTGCTCCACACGCAAGTGGAGCTGCATATGCACGTCTGCACTCACCCGCCCCTTTTGCGGCCCGGTTCTGTAGAGGCTGCGGCCCGGTAGTGGGCCACGGCCCAGGGGTTGGGGACACCTGGTCAACAGGATAAAGACAAAGGGAACCTCCACAGATGAGATGAAGAACATTCCTACACCAGAGTATCAGTTTCAGTCTTACAAGAAGTATTATAATGACTGCAAACTTACTAGAAATATTCCCATCTCAAAATCCACTTTTCCGACTTTTAAAGAAAACCGGAACATGTCATTCCAAATAAGGTCAAAAGCCCTTCAAAACCTCAGAATGGAACATTCTGGGATAAAACTGTTTTGATCTAGAAATATGTTGCATAACTATTTTTTATGTAAGTTATGTTCTCTTGAGGAATAATAATGTATTTTAGAAAATTATAGTGTTTGAACTTGAAAGAACTGAAGATAAATTCTCCTTAAGTCATTAGTATAGAGCAGTGATGGCGAACTTATGGCATATCGATGGGCACACGAGCTCAGCTGATTTTCGGGCCTTCTGGGCCCACTGGGAGTCGGGAAACAGGCTGTTTCCAGCCTCCGGAGGGCATGGGGAAGGCCCATTATTTGCTCTCCCCAAGCTCCAAAGCTTTTCTAGGAGCCTGGGGAGGGCGAAAATGGCCTCCCCCCCCCCCAGAGGTCCTCCAGAGGACGGAAACCGCCCATTTGCCGACTTCTGGTTGGACCGGAAGTCCCTTTTTTTGCTCTCCCCAGGCTTCAGATCCTTTCTAGGAGCCTGGGGAGGGCGAAAACGGCCTTCCCCAGCCCCCAGAGGCCCTCCGGAGGCCAGAAATGGCCCGTTTCCCAACTTCCAAATGGGCCATTTCTGGCCTCCGGAGGACCTCCGGGGTGGGAGAGGCCATTTTTGCCCTCCCCAGGCTCCTAGAAAGGCTCTGGAGCTTGGGGAGAGCAAAAAAATGGGTCTTCCGGTTCAACCAGAAGTTGGCAAATGGGCCATTTTTTGCCTCCGGAGGGCCTCCGGGGGAGGTGTGGAAGGCCGTGTTTGCCTTCCCCAGGTTCCTAGAAAGGCTCTGAAGCCTGGGGAGAGTGAAAAACAGGCATGCCATTGTGTGCCAGGAGCAGGGGGTCACGCGCGCTCCCTCCCTTTTGCCACGCAAACCAAAAAAGGTTCGCCATCACTGGTATAGAGAATAGTATAATATAGAGAATAATAACCTAGGGGTTTTCCAATGAATATAGACAATATTTTTTCCATCCTTGGTGACTGACCAACCTAGTTGGGACTAATCTGATTTGGCAATTGTCACTTTATAGAACAGCAATGGGTATTCTTACACTTAAGTAGGTATTTTTTTAAAAAGAAATCAAGTTGAAAAACACTAAAAGGGAAAAAGAAGACGCACATACCACACACATTGTTGTACAGGTTTTCTTTTGTAGCACGAAAAAGAAAACTAACATTACAACAAAGTGAATAGCAATTAAATTCAATCATGGAATATACCCATTTTCTTCTTTACGATAAACAGAAAACAAAATGCACCATACCTGTCTTCTAATTTGTGTGCCTTAGGGCAGACTGTATCCAATTCGCCTGAAACCTCGAGCTCCTAAAATACAAAAATGTTGTATTCGTAAAATACTTTTTTAATTAGATTTTTTTTCTTAAAAAAGAAACATATGATTTTATTTTCTAACCTTAACGATGTCCAGTCCACCTATAAGCTCTCCATTTACATAAAGCTGCGGATAAGTAGGCCAATTTGAGTATGTTTTTAGACCTTGGCGCACTTCTTCATCAGAAAATATATCAAAGCTGCTAAACACGACGTTATGTTTGTTAAGAATGTCTATGATTTGCCTGCTGAAACCTGGAAGGTTGCCGGGGGGGGGGGGGGAGACAAAAAGAAAAAAACACACAATTTTTAATGAAGCTGTATCGATCTTTAACTAACAGAAGTCTCCCACAAAATTAAATTATGGTAAAATAAAGGGATATGTCTAGATTTACAAAGAGAAGGACTAGGGGATGACATGATAGCAGTCTTCCAGTACTTGAGAGGCTGTCACAGAGGATCAGCCTATTCTCCAAAGCAACTGAAGGGAGGGCAAGAAGTAATGGGTGGAAGATCATTAAAGAGAAATCCAACCTAGAACTGAGGAGAAATTTCCTACAGTGAGAACAATTAATCAGTGGAATAGCTTGCCTCCAAAAGTTGTGGGTGTTCTATCACTGGAGATTTTCAAGAAGAGATTAGACAACCATCTGTCCATAATGGGATCTCCTGCTCGAGCAGGGAGTTAGACTACAACACCTCCAAGGTCCCTTACAGCATTGTTATTCTATATTCTATGTGGTTCCTACACAAAATATATAACACTCATAATTTTATTCCAGCATCGTTATCGACCTCTGATAACATGTTTTTCTTCCTCCCCAACTGTGGCCATTGTTGAAAATATATTTACATTAATGGAAAGTTCATGGCTGACTCAACCAGAGAATTTTTGCTTAATGTCAGTTAACAAACATTTTAATAATTCAAGGTATAAAACTGAGCAGCAGCCAAGAAATGTGGAACATAGGAAAAGCGCCCAATGAAATAGTATCACTTATCCATCTCCTTAATCCCAATTGTACAACTGTGATATTTCATATTTATATTTCAGTATCAAACATGTTATTTTACTGTTAACTCCATAAAACTACCTAGAAAACAAAATATATACTGTATATGTACATGTGTATATAATCTCATCTACTATATTTAAATTTTCTCCTTACAAAACAGAAACCTTCCTTATGTGTCTACATGTGTTGCTATATATTCACAGCTTTGCATGGTATCTGAAAAATATTGCCCAATTTACAAGAAGTTCCAAGACACCAGATATATTATGACAGTTTTAAAATAAGTGCACATTCTAAGGAACCTATACAAGATTTCTATCTGGCAAATTTCCCCATTACTTTTGTTTTGTACTGTAGCTTGAGGTCTTCATAATCTGCATTTTGAGCCAAGAGCAAACAGTATTTATTTATATGATGTATAAGTTGCTTTTCTTCGTAGAACTAAAGCATTAAGTTCTTGTACTGCCTCGAGTGAAACAAGGATCCTGATCTCCCTTCTTTCCCCATTCATCTGGGAGTTCATTAGTAAACAGCTACAGGGTGATTGCTGATGGTTATTTTGCTACCAATATATTAATTCATTTCTACAGTAAGAGGCTTCTAAAGAAAAGAGCACGAACACTTTATTTTAGCTGTAGGCAACTATAAACAGACAAAAAGATTGATTGATGGGACTTCATTTTTAAGGGTTAAAGTAGCAGGCTGAAAATGTTATTATGCTTAGGGATAAAGTGCCAACATCATACTTTATTCCCATAACAAAATATTTGACTTTTTTTAAAACCAATGCAATCTGAGCAATGCAAACGCTAATGAAAGCATGTCTGAAGAACATACAGACCAAGGCTGCATAATGAGAATGTACACTAAAAGAGATGGAAAGCTACGTATAATCGTTGTGTAATACTAATGATGTCAGCAAGCAAAAACACCTATAAGCAGGGAGTTAGGGCACAGATGAAATATAACATTGTTGTAAATAGATTTTACATAGGCAGTGATGAAATACCAGCCATAATAAGGATTGCTGGTTCCAATAATTCAATTATACTCAGATACAAATGGCAAACCATTGTTTTTCTTATGTCAATTAGTCTGAAAACAATCTGTTAGGAACTTTAGAACCAGTAACTCTGTGTAGTTGATATCCTGTTCTGAAAACAGTTATATGGTGCTTATAAGGCAATCTAGAGAATTTTATAATATGCATTCGTAACTATTTTTGTAATCTTCCAGAGGAAATAAGAGCCAAGATACAGAAAATCTGTTGTTATCAATATGCATAAGATTTATAGACAGATACAGCACACAGCCAAGGAATAGCACAGTACAGCTAAAATCCATCTCTTCTTCACATTCATTTATATTCCGGTTATATTGCTGTTCTGGAATGAGTAGGCATGCATAGCTTATCAATCAGTCGGGGTGGGTTCCTCCCAGTTCGGACTGGATCGCCCAAACCGGTAGCGACCCACTGGTGACATCACAATAGCATCACGGATCCGGTTCGGTCGGTGCCAGTCTGTGGGCGCCAAATTTTTTTACTGTTTGGGAGTTTTTTCCTCTGCTGCTGCTTGAAAAAGGGCCCTCCCGCCGGCCCCTGGGTTTATACTTACCTTTATTCCTTTGCCCGAAGCACAGCTGATCAGCTCCTCAGCTGTCTTTCGGGCTGATTATAGCTACTGAGCATGCGCGGAAGCAGAATTGCATGAGGGGACGCGCACGTGCATGCAACCGGAGCAAGCGCGTGCACGCAAAATGTCGCGATGCGAACCGGTGGCAAAGGTAAGTGGAACCCACCCCTGCAATCAGTATTACACTAAACTCAATAACTGAACTATGTGAATGAGAATTTCCGTTGCTAAGCAAGGTCGTTAAGTGAATCACATCCAATTTTATGACCTTTCTTGCAAACTGTTATTAAGTGAATCAGCTGCAGTTGCTAAGTGAAACATACAATATTAAATGAATCCAGTGTCCCCTGTGGACTTTGCTTGTCGGAAGCCACCTGGGAAGGTTGTGAACGGCAAACACGAGACCCCTGCAACCATTGTAAATACACACTGATTGCCAAGCACCAGAATTTGGATTATGTGATTGTGGGGATGCTGTGACGGTTGTAAGTGCAAGGAACGGTCGTAATTTTTGTTTTCAGTGCCATTGCAACTTTGAACAGTTGTTAAATGGATGGTTGTACGTCGAGGATGAGCTGCACTTCTGTGAAAGAAATTATTTATACTGTAGTGCTTACAGCAAGCCAATACACAGCAAAGTAATTAGAGACAGAAATATTTTGAGACAAAAGATAATGAAGAAATTTTTGAATAAAAATGTGTAAAGAGGAGAGTAATGATAATAAGTAGGTGCAGAATTTGGTTCATTCATCAATGTCCTTAAATATGAATCCATTATATATATTTACAAGAGATCCATTTTTTGTTACGAATATTGCTCAAAAATGATACAGGCGCTATATAGAAGTTCATGAACAAACTTGGAATCTTTTATATATTCTTAGAATAAATGTAGCTGAATGATTCTCACATATTCAGGTGTTCCCACCCACCCAAGCTCCTTCCAAAGAGAGAACAGCAGATACAGTACTGACCTGAAGGATACAGGCATTACTTTGAAGTGGATGAAGCTTTCTTCTCCTCAGAAACCCATTGCGTAGCTCATTGATCCATGTTATAAATGTGAAAGAAATCACTCCCAACCCTTTGCCCATCTTCCACACTTAAAATATTATCATACTTTTAAAGTTTTAAGGTTTCTTTTGTGTGGTTTGAGAGAGAATGGAATAATTAAACTCTGATCACCTGTCTCTGCCAATGTAGGAATAGTTTCAGTCAACAAGAGTAGTATCTCTGTAAGCAAGAATTTCTACATACCTCTTCTCCATATACTTCATATAGGACTTAACCTCTATTATCTCTTTCTCTGTTCCCCTTTCTATCCAAAATGATCTACAGGTAGTCCTTGACTTACAACAGTTCACTTAGTGACCATTCAAAGTTACAACGGCACTTAAAAAAAGCAACGTATGACTATTCTCACACTTATGACCATTGCCAGCATCCCCATGGTTATGTGCTTTACATTCGGATGCTCAACAACTGACTCACATTTATGACAGTTGCAATGTCCCAGGATCATGTGATCCCCTTTTGCAACCTTCTGACAAGCAAAGTAAATGAGGAAGCCAGGTTCCCTTAATAACCATGTTACTATATTTAACAGCTACAGTGATTCACTTAACAAATGTGGCAAGAAAAGTTATAATATGGGGCAAAACTCAGTTAACAAATTTATCACTTAGCAACATAAATGTTGGGCTCAATTGTGGTCATAAGTTGAGGACTACCTGTACAGTATTCTTAACCTAACAATAACTCCTAAATCTCCTGAAGCCAGAAAACCAGACCTAGATATAGCATACCTGCAGTTAAAGCCTTGAAAGAAAGGGAACCTTGAAAGACAACTGTGTCCTCCGTCATTTAGCGCCCAGGCTAAATGAGTGAACTAGCAGACTTGCTAAAAAGAATGCTGATCAGTCCTGAGCATTCAGAGATCTTTTTTTTTTAGGAAACCTATAACACAAAATCGTATATAATAAATTGTCCCACCACACAAACATTTAAAATAATTCTTACCACAGCGAGCTTCATGAGGCGTTCCCTTCATAAACAACATACAAGGTGCAGCATTTATCAGTTTCTTCAGTCGTGAATTAAGGTCCTCTTTCTCATTATCGGCAGAAGCAGATGAAAGAGTCAAACTAGATGCATGTCGCTGAACTTTTTTGGTCAGTTCTGGTGCGTGAGCGCCATCCAATCGATCGATTTTCTGGGAATTCTGTCAACAGACAATAGCTGCTTTGATCAATTTGCAAAGGCTAGAACAACACAATTCTAAAAACTATCTCCATACGATAGATACAAAATCATATCGCTATATTAAAGGCCACAAGAAAAATTCAAATACAGCAGCTGGTGTAAAATTCATTTCAGGAGAAGTAATGAAACAGAACATAGTATGTTAGTAAACCCATCAGTGGGCATGAGAATCAAAATAATTAAAACACAGCTTCTAAAATATCTAATAACTAAGTCAACACAATGAGCTTAGGTATCAAATTGATTTTAATATGGTTAACTGAAATGTAGTTTCTTGTAAATAGCTTCTGAGACAATATTAAAAAAATAGGAATACCTTCTGAGGCAATATTTAAAAAACAGGAATTCTATATAGCTTAATTATGAAACTCCTAACATTTTTATATAAATTGAATATTATGCCAATATTTATCTGGAAAACTATATTCTCCTCCAAAGCATTAATTCAAGAAAGATAAAATAAGTTTACCTTAAAAAACAAGAATGTTGGAACCGAAGAAATTTCATGTTTTTCAGATACTTCCGGCACTGCTTCAGCTTCCAGCTTTTTTAAAAAAAGAAGGAAATATGATTTCGTTTCCAAAAGCTTATTTATAGTTTAGATTGCACCGGCTGATCTTGTCTACACTGTTCTTTTAGTCATGTTAAATGTTTAAAAAGGATTTCAGCGCAAAAGTTTGTGACACATTTGCATTTAAATGAAACTCACAGGGCAGGCTTGTCATCCACTGAGCCTGCCATGTCAAAACAGGTTCAGAGGTTTTTATTTTGTTGCACATTTCAAAAGATGCCTAGAGGCTGTGAATAAAATTCGTGGTGCACTAGTGACCTAGTAAATTTTCAATCATATGCAGCTACTACTATATTGAAATCCATAAATCACTGACCCCAGTTATGTCATGATTACAGTGCTTATTTTCTGCCCACAGCAATTCTTGCTGTTTGCTCTATTGACTAATTTCAAGAGGCAGTACATCATGACTGACATTTCCAGCCTTCTGCAAATTATGAAGCAAAAAAAAGGAGTATTTCTTCAATAAACTATTGATGCCTGGTACATTTTAGTTTTTAACTCCTGAAAGACCGTTAGATATTAGCGCACTACAAAGTTGACAAGAGAAATTGACAATCCAATATCAAACTGCAAAAATGCAATTTGGAATGAGGCTTCCGCGTACAACTACAGAAGTCCTGATCTAATCTTGCATACTTGGAAACTATTAATGAGAATGCCGAGCAATTTGAAGATAGAAAATAAGCAAGTTTAAAAGACATTTATGCTTTAATTGTAATATATAATTATAATAAAGCATTAATTATAATGCTTTAATAATCGAATTGTGTCTATTATGTGTAATATAAATGTATTATAATGACAGGGTAAGAGCTGGTGACTTTTAGGATTAAAATATAAATAGCTCAAAATCTGATTTGACTATAAAAAGATTCCTGTCTATTTAACATCCAGATTTTTTGAAATTGAACATATTTTGAAAGAATTCAAATATTTTTCTGGAAATGGCAAATAAACATTTCTTTGCATAATATAAACATAATATAGGTCAAAACTACACAACCGAATGAATTACTTGAATAATAAAACAGTCTAAAACTATATATAGTAAACATTTAAGACACAAACATTGGTGTGTGAAGCTACATGTTAATAAATAGAAGTAATGCTGCTAGCTTTCATTCACTGTAACAACCATAAATATTCATGTGAGTATTCAACAGCTGTGCTTAAAATATTTTAAAAATCATTAATTATGAAAAATTAGCTACTATATAACTCTAGATACATAACAGTTTAGAATAGCTTTTTTAAAGCTTGCTCGCCTCCAAATCTGAGGCGCTCGTATCTGGCTATCAGAGTCCTAGCTGAGATGTCTAGGAGCTGAAGTCTGCATATCAGGTGGTATCCAAGTAGGGAAATGCCTTATATGGGGATCTATAGGATAAATTTTGCACCTCTCTACAAGAAGAAACAACACTTAGTAACTAATTCACTTAGCAGCAGAACTGCCAGTCACAATTAGGGTCATTAACAACGACAATCTGTAACACTATATTACCACATATTACCTACCTATTACCACAGAATGCATTATAGACTGAATTTTAGGCTTCCTTATTTTTCTCATTTTATTTAAAATTTCAGGAGTGATACTTAACATTTTACATTCTCTTCCTCTATGAGGAAAGTTTGCATATCAAAGATTCAAAAGTAATAAAAACTGTTGGTAATAATGGTACTTTTAATATTCAGCAACTGAGATTGATTTAGACTAAACTTCATATGACAAAATGTATATTCTAAGCCTTAATCCTTCCCTTAGCAGTACAGCAAGAAATAAAGCTGAAACATTTAATTTTTCTATAATGTTGGTAATTTCTTCAGTTTTTGAATTCAACTTATTTTTATAAAATAAATGCAAAAAAGCCTTATTTTAAATTAAATTTTAAACAAATTCAATCAATGCATTTAACAATATATGGTTTTTCAAACTGATATACCAAACAAACCAGGTTATATAACATACTTTCATAAAGTATTAAGGAAAATTGATTTAGATAGGCGGTTTGTTTGTTTTAAAAAAACTATGTGCTACGTATATTTCAGTTACACCAACTTTCCTTTTTAAAATGAATGTTTTTCTTGTCACTTCAAAATTCCTACCAATTTTGCATTTTTCTATACTAATTCCCACGAAGTATACATATTATAACACAGATATATATATATATACATGACTACATGTATAGTAGACTTATTTTTCCTTGATTATTTGAAACATCTTACTAGAAATTGTAAATATATCCAGGATGACAGTACATGATACTGTGTATTAATATAAATAATTTAAAGAGGCAGGCATTTTGGTCACCTGAACTGTATTGAAAAGTGAGAGATATCTGCTTAATCAGCAGCATATGACAAATCAAATAATTAATACACTCTTACTAGAATAAAGTCCTTTACAGGCCTCGGTTTATCCAAATTTGGATGATAAAAACTGCATTTCAGACAACAGATTTTATCCTAAGCAAACCAGTTCACATTATGTACATTTAAACATATTCTGCACATCTTATATAAATGTAATACAGTGATCCCTCGTTTTTCGCGGGGGTTACGTTCCAAAAAGAACCCGTGATAGGCGAAATCCGTGAAGTAGTAACCTTTATTTTTAACCTTTACAGCCCAACAACCTGGGGGCGTTCGCGGTGCAGGGCTTCCCCCACCCGCTTCCCCCGCCCGCCTGTACGCCGGCATGCGCAGAGGGCAAAAGAATGCAGATGCCGACATCCAGGAGAGACTGTTTAGCCAATCAGAATGCAGAACACAATGCACGATGCAAATCCGTGAAGGAGCGAGACCGTGAAAGGTGAACCGCGATATAGCGAGGGATCACTGTACTCCATTTGCCTTTTATTTGACATTCATCTCTAAGGTGACCATTCCCCCATTAGTGTGTTAAATCAAGGTCTTATTGTATGCTACCGTATCAATCTCAAAAGCCTCTATATAGGATTTATTAAAAATAAAGCATGGCAACAATGTTTGGAACTTAGCCACTTTTACTGTCACTGTTGACACAATACACAATCCTGATTACCAGATAGTACTGTACTGTACCCAAGTCTGTACTGCATCATTTTCTGGATGGCCAAGCATTACCCCCACTTTTATATCCATATTTTAAACAGTTTATCCTGGTTCAAAAGTAAGAGTATATAGAAAGAAAATATTCACTTTTACTAAAGAAAGCATTTGCTATGCCTCCAATGAAAATGGAAAATAATTGTGAGGTTGAATAAAACTCATTTGCCCCAGTTCACATTTTTAAGTTAATTTGGAATAACTGCACATTTTTTGTTCAAAGTCAGCAATCATACATATATTGACTTACTTTCAGAAACATAACCTGTGGATGCTCTTTTGCTAGTTCAGCCATGACATTATTCATCTGAGCGCACTGAGGAGCCCATGGGGCCCAAAAATGAACCACCACTAAAGACCTGCAATAAGAAAAAAGAAACACATAGCAGTCAGCTGTTTTTGCAGACCAGAGCAATGTAAAAAGCAACTAGAGGCACAGTGTATGAATTTGGCACTGGAAAAAACCACCTTTTTGCCTAAAGAGAACCACTTGTCAATCAAAATAGACAGTAGCAATGGACCAAGATTTTGACATGATATATTACCAGTCCCTATATTCCCAGCAGCATACCTACTGATTCTACTCAAGGCTGATCCAAATTCAACTCACATTCATTGCTGTTCCCTTCACAACCTGTTTACTGCTGCCAAAGAATAGACCCTGACAGCTGCTCCTCAGTGGGAAACTAAATACCCAAGACTTCCAATCCAACCATTCTCTACATAACCACAAGGGTTACAAAAGTTGAAAGTACCTTCTCAGGTAATTGTTGGTACACAACTCCTACTTCCTCAGTTGTAGTTAAAAACATTTTAGAAAGCTATGAAAAATAAACCTTTTTTTCACTTTTTGAACTTTTAGGGACAAAATGAAGACCGTTCCTCTAAAAGCAGAGTGGTGACCTTGGTAGAATGAAGAACCAGCAAATTGATCAGCTCTTCATAATTCAACTCCAGATAAGGAGAGGACCTCAGATCACCCACAAGTTTTCCAGTCAGTTGCACCTTGAAAGAAGACTACAAGACAGTGGCCACTAGCGGGTTTAGAGCTCTGGAAAGCAAGGAAATAGCCATCTTGCTCAAACCACAGTAAGTGCCTTCGAACATTGGATTCACATGCTTCTTTTTCAAATCACTTTCACTGCTTTAACTGCTTTTCCACTAAAAGGAACTTTTGGATTGACGAGCCTGAAAATATCCAGTGAGTTTCCTTCAATCTTAGCAAAAGAAATTTTAAATACAAGTTTAAAGGTTTTTTAAAAATGTTTGGAATAAACTGCAAAAGAATGACTAGAACTTTGTTGTTGGGAAGATATAAACAGACTAAGGGTTCAGATGGATTTGAAATAACATTTTGGAATTAATTATAAGAGTCCTTCCTGTGGAAAAAGACACACACAAAAAAGGATAGGATGGCATATTGAAGGAAGTAAAAGGAACTAGAACTAAATATTATAATTAAAGGAAAAGAACAGTTAAATTTGACTTACTAATATAAAAATGTAGCAAAATAGTTTAACATTGGACACATTGAAGGGTATTTTTAAACAATGAACCCAGAAGTTAATTTTAAGAGTGGCTGCTACTATTGATAAACTGTGTTTATAAGATGATATGGAAGAGGAACAAGTTTTACTGTAGAACAGAGTTCCCCAACATTTCCAGCTTTGCGGACCAGCAGGGGGGAGAGGGGATGGTTCCATGAGAGCAGCCGGCAAGCGTACGCATGCAGCTCCATTTGTGTGAGCGGTGTGCACACGTGCTTGCCGCTCACGCAAATGGAGCATGCACACACACAATTGCTCACCACTCATGCAAATGAGGATGCGTGTGGACACGCGCGCACTTGCTGGCCATTTCCATGGCCCGGTTGCAATCCCCTCATGGCCCACTAGTGGGCTGCAGCCCACAGGATGGGGACCCCTGCTTTAGAACAGGGGTCTCCAACCTTGGCAACTTTAAGACTTGTGGACTTCAACTCCCAGAATTCTACAGCCAGCAAAGCTAACAAAGCTGGCTGTGGAATTCTGGGAGTTGAAGTCCACAAGTCTTAAAATTGCCAAGGTTGGAGACCCCTGCTTTAGAAGACTGAGACTGATCTGAAAGTGCATTAAAAAATGGCAGGCTGCATGATATGAAACAAGATGGTACAATGGACATACATAAAAAATTGACTTATGCCTGAATATGTAAAAGAGATATAAAATAATAACCAAGAGAGCAGTCTGAATAATTTTCCTATATTGCACAAAAGAGACTTGTTAAAGCTTTGAAGAATTTTGTGACAAAGGACAAAGAAAAAAATGAAAAAGAATCAAGTTCTAGAACATTATTAGAAGGGGCAAAAAAAATCAAGGTTGTTAAAAGTAAAAAGGAGGAACTTTTTATCAAGGTTAAAATATATGTTATCTCTGTTAAAATGTAATTGATTTTTGCTGACATCAGAACGGTAATGACAAAGTTTTGTGATTTGAGATGGGATATGGGAGAAAGATCATTTTTTAAGAGAATAGGTTACTAAAATCGTTTATTCTTATTGGGATATTGGGAAAGTCATTTCTTCATATATTTTTCTTGTTCTTTACTATATTTTTTTTAACTTTCTATTTTCTTTTTTTTTTACACTATTTGGGATACACACACATTCCAGCTTTGGAAAGATACTTCAGTGAGGGATATAGAAGGAAGAATTCCCACATATATTTTTATTTCATTTCAATGCACTATATTACTTATATTAATTACTTATACTTTCACCTAGAATAATCTAAATCTAAAATGGATTTGTACCTATTTCTTAAAACTGTACTGTACCAGTATGTAAGAAAAACAATTAATGCAGCTTGGATAAAGCTTTGTCCTGCTGAGTCACTGGCAAAACTCCTTTCCCACCTAAATACAGCTTTGTGCTGTCATTCTCATTTTCTAAAATGTGAAGGAGATAATGCCCTTCTCTCACCTCTATATTCATACATATTCATAGGTTGCAAGATTCCTTGGGGCCAAATTACATTCAGCAAGATCAGGGTTTTATTTTAATACTACCTTGCTCAGCACAAAAACTAGTTCTACAGAAATAATACGTAGAGTTCATGCATTCCCTCTCTACTTCAATTCAGTCATGAAAACAATAAGAAACAAGATGAAACTGGAGTAGCAAACCAAATTTCTGCTGAAATTATTTGATTTTCAGGGGGGGGGAATAATACACATATAAGAAACTAAGGCACTACAGTAGTCCTTGACTTAAGATTTGTTTAGTGACTGTTCAAAGTTACAATGGCACTGAAATAGTGACTTACAAATGGTACACAGATCTACAACCCATCACAGCATCCCAATCACATGATCAAAATTCAGGTGTTTGGCAATTAGCATATATTTATTATGTCTGCAGTGTCCCAGGTCATGTAACTGCCATTCACAATCTTCCCAGCCAGCTTCTGACAAGCAAAATCAATGGCTGAAGCTGGATTTGCTTAATGACCATGTAATTCATGTAATTTCACTGATTTGCTTAACAACCATGGCCAAAAAAAGGTCATAAAATCAGACACAACTCTTTGCTTTGCTTAGGAACAGAAATTCTGGTCCCAATTGTATCATAAGTCAAGGACTACATGTATGCACCCCCAACATAGGATTCACCTATTTATTAATGACAAGTAACATAAAAAAGAATTTAAGGATGAGATGCCACAATTAATTACTGAATAATCTTCTCATTTGGAGGATGCAGGTACACTTTCTTAGTGTACTTGCATCTTTTGCTTTAATTTCAACCTATGTAACGAACATTATACTGAAGTACTAGAGTTTTATCAGAAAGGTTCTACAGTTAAAGAACAGAGAAGAGGCAACCTGTCAACACACTGTGTTTTTAATAGGTGTAATCCAGACATGATTTTACTGAAATCTGTGGGACTTGACATATTAACATATTTGTCACAAATCTCTTTTCCATTCAGCCTCAATATTGCCAGATGGATTGACTTACTTTGTTCACTAGCCCACCCAAGACTACTTATAAAGCTTTTTACTTCTGTCTCATCATTCTCAGATGCTGCTCTATTGAACACCATCTTCCTCCCCAAAGAGCCCATTCATTTTAACATGAATAGAGTGGGGGATGAATATGATACTTAAAGAGTACCTGGTCTTATGGCTGACTGATGTGATAGGCAGATAAATGACCGCCATATAGTGACAGAAACATTTTCCTTTATGTCGTAATTGTTTACATAAAAGATGCTGAATGGGATTAAAATGAGACCTGCAGACTGAGGAGACAAACTGCAATTAAGTTTGACAAAACCATGACCGTTTGCACGGAGATGAAAAAAAAAGCATGGGAAAAAAGCAAGATTTCCCATGCTTTTTTTTTTCATCTCCATGCAAATGGTCATGGTTTTGTCAAACTTAATTGCAGTTTGTATGGGGTCAAATGAATAAGACTGCGTAAGGGTGTGTGTATCTGTTGGCATGCATGCATCAAGACAGGTCCACTAGTACCATTTATATCAGAAAACAGAGGGTAACTTCTTCTGTAAATAAATTAAACTTACTGTCTTGCTCTTAAGAAAGCTTTCCAATTCATGCTAGCCTTCTCCAATCAAACAACCTGAAAATACCCTAGATCAGGGGTCCCCAAACTTTTTAGCAACATCAGCTCCTGCATGGACTTTCACACTGTTGATCAACAAACTATATCGTGAAAATAATTTAATAATTGCTAGTTTAACTAATAGTGCTATAATAGACAGAAGTCTATGGAGATTCTCAGACATGCAGGTCATAGTTGTCCCAAAGGTGCTTTTTCAAGAGGCAAGTGTACTTTCTTGTTTTTCTTTGAAGAGGTTTGGTTTCTCATCCAAGAAGCTTCTTCAGCGCTGAAGAAGCTTCTTAGATGAGAAGCGAAACGTAATCAAAGAAAAACAATCTCCATAGACTGTTATGATGATTATGGCGACGACGACATACTGTCCACTTTGGGGACCCCATCTTCTATTCCTTAGCCAGCAAAAATCAAAGGGTGGCTAGGGATAAGGAAAGATGAACCCCAACGGCAGAGCTGTCCACAATGAAAGTTGAAATTCGAGACATACCTACTCGAGAATTTCGCATTTAAATCTCCAGCGGAGCACCAGGAGAACCAGCCAGGCGGCAACCAATACTTGGCAATGGCTTCCTTTCCCTTCCCCGCCCCAAGAAAACCCCAACGGAGTCTCATAACCGTGAAACGGGCACCCACCTGTCCGGCCGCTGCAGCAAATCCTGGAACTGGGCCGAGGAGGTCGCTTCTAGCAAGGTTTCCGCTGTTCCCTCCGCCGCCATCGTTGGTGCTTATCTCAAAGTGGGGGGGGGTAGTTCTCAGCCTATCCCCCTTCGTGACGTTCTTCTATCACGCATGCGCCACCCCTCCGAAGTCGGCTCCGGCCTCCCGAATGGTAGCTGAAATCCCGCGCATGCGGGCCGGGACTCGGACAGTCTCGTCGGAGAAGTCTATCGCGCTAGGCTAGAGCGATTGTTTGCGTGGGAAGCGGGCAGCGCGACCGAGAAGTTGCCAGGGGACGATTCGAACTCTATGCGATGAATGGAGACAGAGTTCTGAAGCTGAGCTTCGACCGTCCCCGCTGTGAACTCTGGCATGACCTATGCTTTGAGCCAATTTAAAGGGTGCTTCAGGCTCTCGGCTGTTTCATAAATAAATAAAACGTTTTTCTGAACGTGTGTTGATCTCTGAGGGTTCCCTGGGTGACTTTGAACAACTTGTCAGGTTGAGAAACCGAGTTCCTGTGAAGAAGAAAAATGAGGCGAAAAATATATCAACTTAAGCTCCCTAAGAAAATACAGATATAAATAAATTCCAGTATACTAATTGTAATTGGTCCCCCCCCCCCCCAACATTTCCTACCTTCCATCACGAGGCTTTTTAAGAAGAGACAACAGCCACTTATCTGGAATGATTCTGCTTGGACTAGAAGACCTCCAAGGTCCCTTCCAAACTCTCTCTCTGTTCTGTTTTTCCAGTCCTAGTCAATGTTAGGAATTAACCATTCAATCTTTGCCATTGTCACCCAGAGTGACAGAGAGTCAGGTAGCATATACCGTACATTTAATTTTACTATTAACCAGATTTCAAACATTTCAACTTTCCATGTTTTTCTCAAGGAATTAATATTCTCAAGGAATTAATATTATACCTAAGAATCTTGATTTCCCTTTAGGAATTATTTAATCTTTTTGGAGTGCACCCTGACCTTTCTAAAATGATAACTGCCTCCAGTGTTTGTATAATTGGATTCCTTAAATTGTGTATGTACCAAATTTTGGATTAATTTACTGAATACATCCTACAATGCTAATACAGTAGCTAATCAGCAAATTTTATAGAAATATTCAATTTATAATCCAGTTGCATTTTTCATATTGTATCTATTATATTTGGTGTAAAAATATAGTTTAATTCTACTTAGGTTTATTAAGAAATAAACCTAAAAAGTCAATGTAAAATTAAAAACTAAAAAGTATAATGTAAAAATGACTACGTATACAAGTATACAATTATCTACCCATGGAAATAAATCCCATTGAATACAGAGGAATTTTCTTCCTACCGGTAGTAGCCATGTGATGGTAAAGCAGCCTAAATCCTATGAAAACTACAAGGGACCACATTTGTTCAAAAGAATATGTTTTCTTTCCTTCAATGGAGGCCTTTGCTAAAAGGCCAGAAACTAATTTATCAGTTGCCAAACGCTGGCTGTTGTTATTATGTGAAATATTCTGATTCTGCCTGTGTAATCGTAGAATATATTTAGGCATACTTTGTATAGGTTTGCTGAAAGCAATGGAACTTACAATTATTTATTTAACAAACTTACATGGCCATCCATCTTTACCAAAACTTTGGGTACTTCACAGCAATAATAAAAATATATCAATGATTATTTAAAATCACAGCATTCAGGTCAATCATGAGTAATATAAACACTATTAATTTCAAAGAGTGCAGTCTAAGTATGATTAAGTCTGGAGCCAACCCATTACTATCTGGTAAACAGATTACAATTTTACATGCACAATTTCACATATGTACCTTTCACCTTTATGCTGCCCACAAAATTTAAATTAGAAATCATTAACTCTGAAATAGTAATTGATCCAGGGGATCAGCCATTTCAATAAAGCAATGAAATTAATCTATTTTGTAGGAAGTTAGCACCCATCCCCTCCTAGAAAAAATGAAATATCCTAGGAAATATTGAAAAAGGAAAGAATATGTTTCCCTGAATGAGGAAAGGAGAAACATGTTTTAAATACAAAGCAGCTTCCTGCAGCTCCCTGCCCCCGCCCTTTGCCAATGGGCCATTAAGAACTGGGTCCAGCTCACACATTCCTCCCACCTAGCCTGGAACAGTCTTCTACATAACAAAGAACCATAATAGGAATCCCAAAGCCTTTTCATTATACCACATGGGACCTGGTAAGATTCCATCAACCATGCCCCTGGGATTCAGGACAGCCACAAGAGATGCCCCAGCATGCCCCTGGAAGCAGTGGTGGGTTCCTACCGGTGTGGTCTTGCCTGTTCGTCGCCACAGAGCCGAAGAAGCTGTTGGCGTTCGCGGCGCGGGGCTCCCCCCTGCCGCTTTCCCCGGCCGCCGGGACGCCGCCATTTGCGTTCTTTTGCCCTCTGTGCAAGCAGAACGCTTTGCGCATGCGCAGAGGGCAAAAGAACTCAAACGGCGGCTTCCCGGCGGCCAGGGAAAGCGGGCGGGGGAAGCCCCGCGCCGCGAACGCCAACAGCTTCTTCGGCTCTGTGGCGACGAACAGGCAAGACCGCACCGGTAGGAACCCACCACTGCCTGGAAGTCTGACAGCCAATGGAATGCATTTCTGTACAGGAACAGGAAACTAAGAGGTGGGGCCCAACAGAGATTATAAAACCAAGGGACTCAGCATCTCTCCTCCCCTTTTTTCTCTTCACCCACACCTGGAAGCATGTAATCTACCTTTTCTGTACAGGGGCTCCTGCCATGTGCTTCTGTCCACCATTAAACCTTCTTTCCAAGCAACTTCCATGAATCCAGTGTCTTTTTCCCCACTTGGAACTGAACCCAGAAGGATATTCCTTACAACAGTTTCTATGTATGTTACTTTTTATGACTAAAAAAGTAATATGCTTAGCTTTTTTGCTAAGCCTCCATTGATTTAGTTTTTCTTAAGTCAATGGAAGCTTAGCAAAAGACCAAATTAAGCAAAATCACCAAATGTATCAAAAAAATGTTGCATGCATAATTGGTCTACTCTCATTTAAATAAACTACTTTTTAAAACCATATATTGCATTTAACTCTCACATTGCACTTAAGTTATGGTTTCCTAAATAAACCACAACTGGCTCACACATGCTAAGCTATAAAGTAAACCATGGCTTACAAAATCACACTAGCTGACTTCGTTCAGCAAGCTAAACAAAAACCCCAAAATTGTGGCCAGTAATGTTTAATATTCAAACATGCTTTGCATGCAAAACAATAATAATACTGGAATGAAATTGCTGCATTAAAAACAAGAGGGAGCAGCTGTTAGCAACAGGAAACCAGAGATTCCAACACAAATTCCAACTGCAGTTGCTTGATCATTCCCATTCCCACCCCATCATTTTATGCAAAGCAACTTCACATGAGATGCCAGTCTGACTGGAGGAAGAATGGGAGCTGCTGTGTTCTGATGAAATCTGACTACTGAATTTATAACTGATCACTGATTGTATGGGTGACTCTGCAACACAGTGCTGATTGCTTATACTGTGCTGTATATTACTTGCCCTGAAAAATAACAGGATTTATATTAAGGCAACAAAGATAGAACTTTGGTGTCTTGCAAACATGCTTTCATGCTTCAGTATATAACATCCCTCATCAAATCATTTCAGCTTTTAGGCTACATGTCCTTCTTCTAGTTTTAAGATGCTAATGAGGCAATTTGACCACCAAGCACAAACCTGATGCCATCAAATGTTGAGGATCATCTGAATAGGTAGATGAATCTCTCTGCACCAATTATGGAAAGAATACAGCTTCCTAAAATAAATGCCCTCCTTAGTCTCTTATATCAACTACAACTGTTTGAGAATTTAAAACCTCACACTTTAATAAGCTCCACAAGACCTTTTCAAGGTTCATTTGGTAGGCAAAAAACAAGAATTGTCATTAAAAATGTATGGGCCCGTGGAGATATGGGAGAACTAAATCTCCCTAATGTTAGGCTATATTTCTGGGCATCCCATATGGAATATCTGGCAGCAAGGTCCCAGAGAAACCGAGGGCTTCAGTGGCTCCAGATTGAACAACAGGCAGCTGGCCAAATTAATCTGGCAGGTCTCCCAGACAGTATAATCCTCCAACTACTCAGCCAATACAAGTCCCAAGGAAACGGATGGGGCAGCAGGACACAAAGCAGTGTTTCCAGATGTACAGGTGCACTTAAAGTTAAAGAAATTTGATAACAGAATCCATGTTAAGAAGCATACAATACCTTGCAGACCACATGGTCCCAATCACATGCAGCCTTCTATAATCAAAACAGAATGGGAAGTGGAACCCCTAGGATGAGTCACTTCTAACTATTCTTAGGCTTACAGTCGAGTGCATCATCCGAATTTATTTCATCTGTAATAGCTCATGACGTGTAAGACCGCAAATTATTTATAGAGATTCCACATTATAGAAACCCGGAAGGGGGAGAATGAAGCGGATGAAAGATATCTCTGACAAACTCAGTTTTTATTTTGCTGTATTCACAGGAGAAATTCACCCATTAAAAATTAACTGCTAAACAGAATTCACTATTCCCTCTGAAACCACAATTTTTATCTGAAGGTGGAAAATAGGATTTACTTCTTTAAGCACTTTGGACTCTTAAAACCGCTTCGCTCATACAAAATGAAAGTCATCACAGTGGACAAAGCACTCAACTTTTTTAAATCTTAGGAAATGTTTGAAGTCCAGACAAAACACTTAATAGAATTAAAATTAAAACAACACGGCAGATGTGAGATTAAATTCTTTACATTAATTTTATTTCTCCATGGCTATATAATAAAATACATAAAACACATAACCAAATGTCTACAACAAATACCGTTTTTTTAAAACTGCTCACCGCCTACCTTTTTCTATTAACATACTACCTTCTAGATCTGGGAAATTAAAGTACTGTTGGGATCATAAATGCCATTTTATATTGATTGCATTAGGGAGCTTGTGTATACCTGTGTGTGGGTACATACATAAAACCTTTTATAATTGAAGGAATGTGTGTGGTAGATGATAATTGGGTAAAAAGAAATGATCCCATATTTTACCCCAAACATGCTCATATGTTTTTGAGATTGTGCCTTGAAAGGCAGTGAACTGTAATGTTATGGGAGGATTCTAAATTTCATATTTTATTTACCTAAGTTGTTATAGTTTAACCTACTTCCTTGCTGCTTGGTTTGCATTGCATTTTTACAATGAAAACTGCATCGTGATGAATATCCAACACTGGGCAAAGCCATGTAATATTTGCAGTCATTAGTTCACTTATTTGGAAGGAAATTGAAAAGACCTTAATGGCATTTAACATCAGAATGCCACTTTCTCATTTGTTAATAAAACAGGGATTTTGAATGCCCAAACACTTCATTTTATAAAATTCATGTTTAGGTCAAGTAGAATTGTGTTTTTGGTTGCTTGCTTGCTTGTTATATACAAATAGTCCTTAATTTATGACCACCATTGGAAGCAGAATTTCTGTTGCTAAGCAAACAGTTCAGTGTATCGAACCTGATTTTACAATCTTTTTGCCATGGTTATTAAGCAAATCACTGTGCTGCAGCGAATCATATAGTTGTTCAGTGAATCCAGCTTCCCCCCCATTGACTTTGCTTGTCAGAAGCTGGCTGAAAAAGTCACAAATTGTGATCACATGACCAATGTTCCCTGTAAAATTAGAAAACAGCGCGCGGCAGTTAAAAACTTTCATGCGGCGTTTTCTTTTTATGTGCGCGGCTGCGCAGGCGCACAACCTCTGCCATTAGAAAATGCCGGGCGGACATTAGAAACTTCCGCGCGGTGTTCTCTCATTACGTGCGTGGCCGCACACTTTAGAGGGAACAGTGCACATGACCCCAGAATGCTGCAACCATTGTAAACATATGCCAGTTGCCAAGCATCCAAATTTGGATCATGTGACCGTGGGGATGCTGCAATAGCAGTAAGTGTGAGGACTGGTCATAAATCACTTTTTTCAATGCCATTGTAATTTCAAATGGTTGCTAAATGAATGGTTGTAAGTTGAAGACTATATTTCTACTCTATACAGTATAGTACTACACATTATTTTCTTGAAAAGTAACTTCAAAATTTGTTAAAGTAAAACAGCAAATAGTGTAGTTACAGGTGTCGATAACATTACAGTACATAAAAAAACATCACAGTAAAAGTAATTGTAAAACAGCCTTGGAAGTTGTCTATGGAGATTCTCAGTCATCCAAGTCATGGTTGTCCCAAAGGTGCTTTTCTCAAGAGGCAACTGGATTTCTGGTTTTTCTTTTAAAACGTTTCGCTTCTCATCGAAGAAGAGCTGAAGAAACTTCTTGAATGAGAAGTGAAATGTCTTCAAAGAAAAACCAGAAAGTCCAATTGCCTCTTGAAAAAGCACCATTGGGACAGCCTTGGAAATTATTTTTAAATATTTCCAAGATTACACAGGAACCAAGAGAACTGTACGATAAGTGCCAGGTGAGTTTCTCCATTGAGGACACTCCACAAAATATCCCCTGGGGTCCATTAAGGAAATCTTGTAATTGTTCTTTAGTTTTATATTCTTTCAAAATAAATCCACATGTTTGAAACTGTCATAAGCAATTTCTATTATGTCTAAAAATGCAATAAATTTTACTTTGTAAACTCATATGCTTCTCTAGTGCAAAATAACCCAACACAGACTTTCATACTTTGTTTTAACATACAAGAGTCAAATCAGATTGCAGAAAGTTGACAAGGCAAAAAGGGACCATTTTCCATTCCATTTTATGCATGTCATGAGTCTTTTCTGGACATACACACACATATGTTAGACACCAAGAAGCTACCAAGAACAAAAGGCAGCACTCTAATAAACTTTAGAAACAAGCTTATTTACATAGCAAATAGCCAAAATGCTCGTACCTACTATTCCTAAATCCTTTTTAAACTTTTAAGAAAGAGGCAATCTAACAATGTTTTGCTTTTAAACTAACAGCTAATTAAGCTCTTAACATAGAAATGACTCTTGCTACAAATCAGCGTTGTAAAGATAGTTCTTTGTCTGTAGGTGGCATTAACAGTCTCTAAAGATGAGCAACTCTCTCTTAAAGCTTTCGTTCTTATTATAAGCTATTGGAGCGGAGAGAGGAGTTTGTTAGTGAAGTAGGCCTTAAATATTTTTAGAAATATGGCCAAATGTCTCAATGTATTTGGAAAAAACAAATGCATTTTGAAAATATATAGAACTGTTCGGATTGTCAGCATACCTAGTAAGAAATCTCAGTGCTAACTGAATCCATAATTCAGAATTGAAATAGAAAATACATTGGAGAATCCAATCTGGGTTAGTCACCATGACCAGAGATTTAGTCTTCCGAGTTGCCTGGGAAATGTGTATTCGCCTTCATTCGTGAGAAAATACATTGTTAAATGCGGGGTTTGGTTTTTTTTCAGCAGAATCAGTTTTATTTTTATAATGTAGTTGGACTTCATGGCCTAAATGTTCTTTCCAGTTCTATTTATTTTGTGATTCCAAAAAAGTCAGATTCCCCCACTTTTTTTAATTGATGTGCTATGCAATATTCTATATTGGCAAAGAACTGGGCTTAATTAATATGGGCTGACTCACTGGCTTCATATTCAAGTACCCCATCATCAATCTAAATTAGTACATCAATCTAAATATATAGGAGAGAAAATGGCAGAAATGGGAGAAGTTAAATGAGACATTAGTTTAGAACCATTAGGTAGCCACAAAATAATGAATTTCAACACCCTCCCCGAATGCCAGTTGACCTTTATCTAATTTTGTCCAGATTGCAGACCTTTGGTCTGAGAAGATTCCTGTGAATAGGATTTAGCAATAAATCAGTAAATTAGAACTTTCACATGTGGATGTGTTTTTCTGTGCCTGACACAATTGGTCGCTACATTATGATCAGTGAATCTCAATTTTGCAGTGTAAGAATTAAGCACCTTGAAGTTTTAATTATCAAAATGAAAAAGAAACTTACTATTTTGAGTTAAATCAAAAACACATTGTGCAGAAGAATATACCCTCCCTCCTGCATTGTATTGTAGTAACACAACCAAATTAAGCAGGCTGTATTGGAGTAAGCCCTAAGGCTTAGTCTTGAAATAAATGTCAGTCTGAAAAACAATGCATCTGGAGTCCAGAGCTTAATAATCAAATCAAAATATCTGTCATTGAGTCTGTCATACACTTCGATTTACTGATGTTACATATAATCAAAGGTAATTGATAATAAGAGAACAATATCATTATATTATTAAAAGACAGGTTTCCTTAAACCTTCTTAGAGTGTGGTCATTCATCAAACAAGTGTGTTTTTATATATACTGCATAACGATCTTCATGACAACCTATTCTGCAGATAATACAATATTTAATGCAGAATATGGTTATACTGTAGAAGAATGAGAGAACTAATTTAGAATGCACTTCTAGGTAAGCACCTTATTACAATAATGTTTTCCAAATAATTATAATTTCAATATAAAATAAAGAGAGCCATAGATATGGCATTAATTTCTCATCTTGCTTGTATATATTAACAGTTGCCAAACGTAATAGCTGAATGAGTGTTGCTTACTTGGACGCACTATTTCTTAAAACTAGATCCTGAGAACAGCGAATGATACACATTAATGAATTTCCTAATATAATTTATCTGTAGTCTTCCTTTGGGTGCCTTCTTGCCTTCCTTTATGAAATATAGCTAGTAGACTTTCTTATGCAGTTGGCTGGCCATTGTGAGAAGAGACAAATAGACTAGATGAGCCAGGGTTCTAATCCAGAAGAGCAGATAAGAATTGCAGAAAGAAGAAATCTAGAAATTGTACAAAGTCTTACAGTTTTATTATCAAATAAATTTATTTTGCACGAATCATATGAGGTCATTTGGGGTTTTTCTATCCACACAAAGCTTTTCTTTTCTTTATAAAACAAAGGTCTGAAACTCGTTCACAGAGAGACAAGAAATTTTTATTGAGAAAAGCAAAGCCAACATAAGTTTTTGAGACCCTAGTTCCTAGTCTCCTGCTAAATATATGATTTACTTTAGGCAACTAGTGAAAATTGACAATGAAGTATCAAAATGATAGTTTCTTTCTGTTAGGATCAACTATCAAATCAGGGATGTGTTTATAACTACAAAGATCAGAATAGGGCAAGCCATAATATTCTCTATAACATGCTATGGAAATGAAAGTTGGACTTAGTAGAAGTAGGATAGGAAAAATGTTGATGGCTTTGAATTTCGACGTTGGAGAAGACTTCTGAGAATATCGTAATCAGCCAAGAAAACAAATTAATAGACCATTGAAGAAATCAACCAAGAGTACATTTGGACATAAATGACCATTCTACTTCAAGCATAATATGTAAAGACCTAACTCTCCAGAGAAGGCTTTAATGCTGGGAAAGGTGGAAGGAAAAAGAAGAAAAAGATCACCACCAAGAGAATGGATGGATTTAGTTACAGTGGCAATCAATATACCATTGGAAGACTTAACAAACAGAGATAGATTGGCATGGAGAAAATCTACATGTTGCTAAGAGTCAACATCTATATATTAACATAGATATTTTAATATAATATTAACTGAGTTAAAGCTGGCACCTGCTCCATAGGTGGCTCTTAAGTGCCAACTAACAAACTAATCTTAATATTTTTGCCTAGAAGCTAAGGTCAGAATCTAATATTTTTGGATTTCATGCATATAGCCATGTGTATAATAATTTGAACAATGATACATTTTTGTAAAACACAGATGGCAATTGCTTTAGTTCTCAAAATGTTTATTCCAGTGCAGTCCCTTAAGTTTTTATATACACATCCTCAATCATTTTTATATCATGAAGTCTCCCCTGTCCTGAACCTGGTGGAACTGTAGTGTAATTTAACTAAACTAATGTGGATCAGAAAATGTTTGTAGAGGAAACTATAACCACTCTTTGCTGACCAGATTATCTTCCTAACAAATCAGAATTCTAAATTACTCTTCCTGAAAATCAGTTTTCTTCTCCTTTGTGATAGGGAGGAAAGAGCAAGGAAGGAAGGAAGGAAGGAAGGAGGGAGGGAGGGAGGGAGGGAGGGAGGGAGGGAGGGAGGGAGGGAGGGAGAAAGAAAGAAAGAAAGAAAGAAAGAAAGAAAGAAAGAAAGAAAGAAAGAAAGAAAGAAAGAGAGGGTGGGATCTCCATCCCATAGGAGCATGGGGAATAAGTATAATACACTTATCAACCCTATCTTAAATTCCAGTTTGTGCAGAAAAGCTGAAAACTACAAGAGAAGTTATCTAAACATTATTGATTAGAGTTGAGACCTATAGCCAGTGTTGCATATTGTTTTAGCAGAATGCTGCATGACATACAAGCAGTAGCAGGTATGTATATTTAGCACAAGCTGATGTGGAATTAGAGGCAATAGCATGATATTTAACATCTACAAAAGAAAAGGAATATCCAGATGTAATTTGTTGTTGTTTAACCTAGCAATTCTTAATATTCATGAATGGGTTTTCTGTGCTCCTGAGTCATGGTGGCGCAGTAAGTAGAATGCAGTATTGCAGGCTAACTCTGGTCACAGCCAAGAGTTCGATCCTGACCAGCTCAAGGTTGACTCAGCCTTCCATCCTTCCAAGATGTGTAAAAAGATGACACAGATAAATAAATAAATAAATAAATAAATAAATAAATAAATAAACAAATAAATAAATCACACAATCATTAAGCAAATCTGGGTTTTCCCATTGACTTTGCTTTTCAGAAGCCCCCAGAAAGATTACAAATTGCAGTGCTGAGACCCCAGGATGCTGCAACCACCATAAATACATGCTGGTTGGCAACTGGCCAAATTTTGATCACATACCTGTAACATTGCTGCAACAGTCATAAGTCACTTTTTTCAGTTTTGCTGTAATTTCAAACAGTCTTTAAACAGATGGCTGTAAGTCAAGGACTACTTATATAGCCATTTACTACCATCTTCTTATCTATCAGTAGAGTTACACAACAATTATAGGAATTTACTTTTGTCATCTAGATGAGACTCCTTGAAGGTAAGTGGTTCAGTTAAGTCTTCCATAGAAGGTTATTAGGAAGCAATTGAGTGAGGGTTAGCAATATTATTTCAGATAGCTAATGTCAATGCACTTGAACACTAGTAATCTGGACTTTGAGGGAAAATGGAAGCCAATAACAATGGCAAAGACCGAGGAACTGGTGAGAAGATTGGTACCTTGAAACCTCTCGAGTTAAGGAGAGGACAGATCACCCATAAACTTAAAAATTTAAATAATCTGAAATAAACAGCAAAAAACTAAATAAGATTTTGATCTTAAAAAATTACATATGGACTAAAAATTCAGATAAAATTGGAATAGTGAAACTTTTGCAATAAGATTTTGGAATTAATAATAAAACAAATAACTCCTCATGGGAATTAGATTTTGTTTTTGTTTTTACAAGACACAAATAAAATAAGCACTTTCATGATTTTAAAATCTAGACCTGTGATGGCAAACCTATGGCATGCGTGCCAGAGGTGGCATGCAGAGCCCTCTCTGCTGGCACGCGCACCATCGCCCCAGGTCATATCTTTGTGGCATTTCTTTCGTGAGCTTCTGTTTCCCTGCAAACAACGAAACAGAAGCTCATGAAAGAAAAAGATCTTACCTCTTGCCGTGCTGCTGGTGTTGGGATGCCCTGCCTCCTGCCGGCCAGCTGGTCTTTGGGTCTCTGCTGTGCATGAGTGCATGTCCACATTAGCGTGCACGCACCTTTCAGTTTGGGCATGTGCACGCAGTTTGGGCACTCGGTGTCTAAAAGGTTCGCTCTCACTGATCTAGACCCTAGAGGTGGCTATTTTTTTTTACTTAAAGCCTGTAAAATGTTGCAAAACATTATAACAATAAAAATACTGAAGGACCTTTGAATAATGGAGTTGGAAATTAGTAGCTACAACATCAACAGGGTAAGTAATGATGTCTGCTTCAGTAGAAGGACAATGTCTGAAATATATTATTGAAGAAATGACAGATCTATAACACATTTTATTTGACAAGATAGAGATGGCATCAAAAGTGAATTTACAACCAACAGGCCAAGAAAATTAGAAAATGATGTTTCATTGGACCCACTAAAAGGTTTCAAAATTTAAAAGGGAAATAAAAATGACCAGCCAAGAGAGTCATCTTTTTCTTACTGGATTTACAAAAGAATCTTACAATTTACAAAAGATTTACAAAAGAACCCTAACCCTAACCCTGAAGAACTCTGTGGGACAGAGAAAAAAATGGAAGAGAAATCAAATTCTACAACAATATTCGAATGAACTAAATCTCAAGGCTGTTAGAAATAAAAGGATGGAATATAAGGTTGTTCTTTTTATCAAGATTAAAATAGGCATTATTTCTGGCAATCTTTTATGGATTTTCTGCTGACAGGACTGAAAAGATGGTATTTTATGGATTTGTTTATTTGTAAGAGGATGGGATACGGATGAAGATATAAAAAAGTAACTTAGAGAGGGTGAAGAGCCACTAAAACAATGGCAGTGCGAAAAAGTGAGTTATGACCATTTTTCACACGACTATTGCAGCATCCCCACAAGCATATAATCAAAATTCAGCCACTTAGCAACTGGCAGGTATATGTGACAGTTGCAATGTCTCCAATTACATTATCACATTTTACAACCTTCTGACAAGCAAAGTCAAACCTGTGTTACTAACTTAATAACTGCAGTGATTCACTTAACAACTGTGGCAAGAAAGGTTATAAAATGGGGCAAAACTCCCTTAACAACTGTTTTTGCTCAGCAACAGAAACTTTGGGCTCAACTGTGGCCATAAGTCGAGAACTACCTGTACTGTGGATAGCCAAAGCCTTCTGGTATGCCCCAGGCTGCAGAAAATAAAGTTTCCACTCATTCCAGCCAAAGACACCAGACACCAACACATAGAATACCACTATGTTTTGCATGATGTGAAGCCAGCCATGGGTAGTGCATTCAAAAAGCCAGAGTTAAACAAACCATACTGTAGCGGGATGCATGAACCAGAATTTTCCTTAATAATTGGCGACAGCTCGAGAGATATCGAGAGCACGCCTCTTCACTTCTTGGAACGCCAAGTTGGGTCTAGGTCACCGCAGCCAATTTGCAGTGGCAAACTCACGGCCAACTCATCCCAGGACAACTGGGTGTGAGACAAGTGTTACACTTCTATGGAAGAAATGGTGGAATAGAATAATTAAAGGATAATAAAGGAGGCAAGCTACCTTAAGGTATAATACCTTCCATTAATGGCAATGCAGGCCCAGAGAGAGATGTCCAAGAGAGAGATCCTGTGGTTGCCTCACTGACTCCTAAAAGCAAAGCTAAGGTTCCTAATTCAAATGTTAACCTTGTTAATTCTCTTACAGGCAAACCCTTACATTACAACTGTATACATAAATGGCACAGGAGAATGGGGCATGCCAGTTTTGACGTCCTTAAGCGGATGCCATTGTTTGCCCAAGGTTTGAATTTCAAAGGATGTAAGGTACATTTGGATTGTGCTGTTTGCAAAAAGGCAAAATCAAAGGCAGCAGCCATTCCAAGACATGCTATATGTAAGTCAACACGCATTTTTGATTTGGTTCATACTGATATTGTGGGTCCTTATGGCCCAACTATTGGCGGTAAAAAGTATTTCTTAACTATTGTTGATAATCATTCTAGATATGGTTATGTCTTTCCTATGAGAGAGAAATCTGAATCGTTTCAGATCTTTAAAGATTTTGCAGTACACGCTTTCAATCACATGTGACATGTGAATGACAAAATTCAGTTGAAGTTGAAGTCCACAAGTCTTAAAATTGCCAAGTTTGAGGACCCCTGCTCTAGTGTCTGAGGCTCAAAATTAAATTGAATTGTTGAATTGTCCTGTGGCGAGTTGTCTTGTGATGAATTGCCATTGTGAGTTGGCTGCAGCGAACTGACCAAGGCAAGGTAGCCCTGGCGACTTAGTTGCGGCAAGTGCGGAGAGTTGTCCCATTCCGCCCCGGAGTTGCGTCCTGGGCTTCTAGCCCCGATACTTCTGGGTGTTACGGAACTGCCCCCGGGAGAGCTGCGGGGCTGCCCGTCGGGCCTTGCCACTCTAAGCGAAAGCAGCGCGGGCAACGGTGCCTTTGCCTTCCGCGGCTAAATTAAGAGGATTGGCTATCGAGAAGAGGGGGCGGAGTGCCGGGAACGAAGTCCCCTGAGTAGAGGCTCAGCGAGCTTAAGCGCGGACAGAGGTGGACTGACTGCCTGGGCTGAGCCTCCATGAACTTGCTGGAGCAGCGGCGGCGAGGCCGGCTGGAGGACTTCAGCGCCCCTCAGCCCGAGCGCGTAAGTCCATCCCGCTCGCCGTTTTAGGACTGCGCAAGCCAGCGCCGCTGCCAGGCCGGCCGGCCTGCGTGCCTAGAAAGCGGGTGGCAGTGGCGTTGAGCATGCGCCGTCGGGTCCTCCGACGCTGCTACGACCCGTCCTTTCAGCCGCTTTGCCCTCACTTGACTGCGCCTTCGCTCTTTTGCAAACCGCTGGAGGAACGGTGGTGCTGAAAGTGGCGTTGAAGTGTCGCCCTCCTAAATTTGGCCGAAGGCCCGTCGCTTCCACCGGGAGACGAAGAGGAAAGAACTGCGGGGAAAGGAATATGATGGGAAGAAGGAAATAAAATTCATGGGGGGGGGGCGCGTTCCCTTCCGCCTTAATCCAAACTTTTACTGTAGCTGCGGTGGGATTTCAGAAGGGTGACAAGACGTTCTTTGCAAGTTAACTTCTGTTCCTCCTCCTCCTCCTCTTTATCATGCACTTCTTTTTAAAATCGTAATGCATCGCCTCGTATCTTGAATTGGTCTTAATCCAAAGTAACAGTGTGTCTGGCTTGCAGATCTGACCAGCTGGAATATTTCAGCCCTTCCCCCCCCCCCCAACACTTCTCCGTTGTTTCATAACGGGCTTCTGTGGGGCGGGTTGCTGTTCCTTGGGAAAATCTTACATGGTTCTTTTCCTATGTTTAAAATATGACCTCATCCTTTGATTGCAAATTAACCTGAAGAGGTTAAGAAGAGGGAAAGTTGGGAAGAGTTTAGAGGGCACAAAAGTGTTGTGGTTGCTTTCTTGTCTCCCTTGTTCCTGAGATTTTCCTTTAGATTCACAGGAGAGCCCAGACATGCACCCCCAAATGTACCAGGATGTGGCAATGAATTTCCTCAGAGGTCTTCTGATCCCCATTTTGAGCCTCAGACACTAGAGCAGTGATGGCGAACCTATGGCACGCATGCCACAGGTGGCACACGGAGCCATATCTGCCGGCACGCAAGCCGTTGCCCTAACTCAGCTCCAGTGCGCACGTGAGCGTTGGCCAGCTGATTGTCACCTTGCGTGGTGGCTCTGGGAGGGCGTTTTCGGCCTCCGGAGGGCCTCTGGGGGGCCTCCCGGGGGGCGGGGGGGGCATTTTCACCCTCCTCAGGTTCCAAGAAAACCTCTGGAGCCTGGGGAGGGCGAAAAATGGGCCTACTGGGGCCACCTGAAGCCAGGAAACGGGAGTGGGGGGATCGCGCGCGCATGCACGGGGGGCGGGGCAGCACGGGGGAATCACACGTGCATACTCAGTGGGGCATTGAATTATGGGTGTGGGCACTTGCACGTGCGCAATAGCGTGCGCGCGTGTGCTTTTGGCACCCGAGGAAAAAAAGGTTCGCCATCACTGCACTAGAGGATGAGCTTAGCTGGAGAACTTTGGTAGCCTAATGCAAACCAGGAAATAATAATTAAAATACGGTAATACATTATTTTGCTGGAAAGGGATCAGATCAGCTTTGGGTTTCTTGTTGATTGAAAAGAAAGCAAATCATTTTGGGCTACTCAAATTTCCTGGCTGTAGCTAATGCTGCTCAGCATGAGGCCTATGTGCAATTTGGCATTTTGAGTGAGGCTACCAGATCCAGGCTGCCAAAATTGTAGTGATCGCTAGCCATGGGAACCAGAATTACCACACATACTGGTTTCACAACCAGTAAGACAAATGCAGACTTTAATTAAAATTCTTTAATATAGTACATCTTTCTCTACTCAATCTTCATACTTTCTAGATTCATTGGAGCACAGTTCCTAGAATCCCAAGCCAACTGATAAAGAATATTGGGAATTGTAGCCCACCATATCTGGACAATACTACATAGGGAAAGTTTTCCCAATATTCCATAATTTCTCAAAAGAAAGAGAAAGAGAGCGCTAAAAATTGCAATTGAAAAAAGACATTTCTTAGACTTTTATCATGAAAGCTAATAATAGCTGTTTGCAAATCAAAGATTGGTAAGAGTGTATTCTAAGTTCTGATCTAAGCTTTTTCTTCTGACCCTTGTGAATTCCAAAGCAATTATTTTAAAATTCAGGTCTGGGCCATAAACTTCAGCCTCATGGACCAGTTCTAGTATTTGTAAATCTAAAGTATCTCTGACAGATACTTTTAGTGCTTCTTCAAAATCTTCAAACGATTCTACATCACCTTCCTTTCCTGGAGGGTCCTCTCATCCATCAGGCTGTGCCACTCTTGCAAGAAAATAGCAGATTCTGACAAGGAAATTTCATGAGCTGTCATGGAAGGGAGAATGGAGAAAGATGTAGCAGCTTGTATATACATAAATGTCAGAAACCATCACTCAGTTATAAATTTACACCGCAGATGCTACTGGCATAACTCTTTGCTGGTTCAGAAGTACTGGAATCAGGTGGGAAGCTAAAAGGATGGGGAGAGGCAGGATAGATTGTGTGCACTTAAAAATATTGCCTGGGGCTGGAAAAATATCCAGGTAGCTGGCATCTAAGATTTTTGTTTGTAATTTGAAACATTAAAGTATAAAATCACCTTCCTCTCTTATCCTGAGAACAGCATAGTGGATATATGGTATGTGGGAATATAATATAATGGTATAATGGTATGTGGTATGTGGGAATAACCTTGGGAAACAGAGGAGGACCCACAAGTTAGGCAATATTCTGATAAGAGCCAGGTCAGTACAAGTAGTCCTCAACTTATAACAGTTTGTTTATTGACCAAAATTACAATGGCACTGAAAAAAGTGACTCATGACCATTTTTCACACTTATTGCAGCATTCCCATGGATCAATATTCTGATGCTTGGCAACTGACTCATATTTATGACGGTTGCAGTGTTCCAGGATGATGTGATCACTTTTTGTGACCTTCTGACAAGCAAAGTCAATGGGGATTCACTTAACAACCGTGTTACTAACTTAAGAACGGCAATGGTTCATTTAATAAGTGTGGCAAGAAAGGTCGTAAAATGGGGCAAAAAAGTCACTTAACCCATGACTCCCTTAGCAAAAGACATGGGCTCAATTGTGGTCATAATGGTTGCAGGAACTGAGTATGTCTAGTTTAATGAAAAGAAGGACCAGGGGTGACATGATAGCAGTGTTCCAATATCTCAGGGGCTGCCACAAAGAAGATGGGGTCAACCTATTCTCCAAAGACCCTGAAGGCTGGACAAGAAGCAATGGTTGGAAACTAATCAAGGAGAGAAGCAACCTAGAACTAAGGAGAAATTTCCTGATAGTTAGAACAATTAATCAGTGGAACAGCTTGCCTCCAGAAGTTGTGAGTGCTCAAACACTGGACAAATGACTGTCCAGTCTTAAATGGAGACTTTTAAGAAGAGACTGGCAGCCATTTGTCTGAAGTGGTATAGGATTTCCTGCTTGAGAAGGGGATTAGACTACTAGAAGATCTACAAGGTCCATTCCAACTCTGTTATTCTCACTGGAGTACCTGACAGAGCTGCCATCAATTCTACAAGACTGAAAGTATTTCTCCCCTCCTCTATTTTTAGTTCCCAAGAAACTAGGGAAGGTCCCTTCATAAAGGTTTCTCATGCTTATCACCTACCTGAGGACTAAACCGCCTCTTACAAGGCTGTTTCCTTGTCTGTGGATCTTCCTTCTATCGCCAAAGGTCACGCCTACACACCATTACAGAAGGAGGAGACAGGCAGCAAAATCTATAAAGGTATTTAGAAGCCTGAGGAGCTGGAGTACTAAACTCCTTGGTAATTATATTCATTGCATTCTTTCTTATGCCAATGTGTTTTTCCTCATAGCTAAGGAGAAACCTACAGTACAATGAGAATTGTCCTAAATGTCATCCCTTAAAAGTCAACAACAGTTGGCCATCATGGGGTGGTTTTTGTTTTGTTTTTGTAAGCAAAACATCTACCTGAAAATATCATTTTATTTTTAAAATAAAACTTGGCTTCATATTTCTAAGAATTCAATTGTTAGATATTACCTTTTCTTTTAGCCCTCTAGTGTTAATAATTAAACAGTGCAGACCTTTGGCGATTTCACAGTATTTTTATTATAGGAGGGGGGGGAACGCTCTCATATAGAGATTTGTAACGGGGGAGGGAGGGCTACAGGAAAAATCTATTTTTAAGAGACTTGAAATGTAATTCAGAATTCAAATGCAGGAGCAAACTTATGACAGGAAAGTGAAATCACTAGTGACTTGTTATATGCTAATGTTGCGAACGGTGGTGCCCCTATATCTTTTTCCTGAAGTGTTTCCCAGTGAGCTTTATAATGTAATTAAACCTATCAGTGCTATGGCATGTGCTTGTTAAAAGAGCCACCTTTGGTACTTAATTGTAGTTAGCCATCATTTGCTTTATTAAAAGTACATTTGCAAATATATAACAAGGCAGGCAAATCCCCCAGGAACTTAACCCACTATCTTCAAAACCCACACACAGCTCTAACCTACCCTTTGGCTGAAAAGGGCTGGACATGTTTCCCCTCTAGAGCCTATTAAAACTACTCTGTTAAGTGACCAGAGGCTGTTAACACATTAATGACATTAGTTGCTTCTTTTCCTTCAGGGACTTTACACAAAGCCTTTTCCCTTCTCTCCCTTTTTTGGAGGGGGGTGGAGAGCTGACACTAATAGCATTTCTACGGAGGATTGGATTTGTTGGCGCGGTTGATCAGAATAATGCAAGCTAATGCCATCCTCATTTTCCTTGTCTGTCTAAAGGCCATCTACTTTAATGCTTTATATTCAGTAGAGTGAGTTTTAATATCACCCTTAAGGGGTGATTGGTCTTATCTGCAGCTTTTGAGATCAGAGATGGTAATTGGCGTCTCCTTTAATTCTTATCCCACTGATATACTTAGCTAAGGAAGTGCTCCCAGCCAAATGAACATGCAGCCATACCAGTCGACAAGTGTAAGTTACCTAGCCCAGCCTTCTCTTGATTCAAACCGTATTGCCAAAGATATCATGCTAAGGTCAAAGAAAATAGGTTTTCTTTTCCAAGGTTTCCACAAATAATAAGAATAGAGAATGTCTGTCAGCAGTTATCAATAACTGAGTATTGAACTTCAGCATATGCTCCATTGTAGGCAGCAATATAGAACATTTCCTGGAGTTTAAAGAAGGATACATGACTGAGATATTCTAAGCTACCTATTATTGAATCTCAGTGCCCTTGCAGAGCTGAAATTTAACTAAGAAGAGTAGCAATACCAGATGTTTTAGTGTTTATTTTTGTCATAAGTTACTATAAAACTATTTTAATATAAAATTAAGATTAATCATAGAACATTAATTTTATTAATGCATTTGTGTGTGAAATCATAATACAGGCTCTAGTATGTGCTATAGGGCTGACTCATTAGAAAAAAAAGATGCTACACATCCCAATTAAGGCAAAATATGTGGGATAAAACTACTGCCATTTTTCTGAAGCATATACAGTTATATTTCCTCTACAGGTGGTCATAGACTTGCGACCACTATTGAGCCCAAAATTTCCTTTGCTAAGCAAGACAGTTGTTAAATGAGCTGTGTCCCCCCCCTTTTTTTTGTCACAGTTGTTAAACAATTCGCTGCAACTGTTAAATGAACCATGTAGTTGTTAAGCGAATCTGGCTTCTTCCATTGACTTTGCTTGTCAGAAGCCAGTTGGGAAGTTTATAAACCAGTGGTTCCCAACCTTTTTTTGGCCATCCCCCACCTAAGCATCTCTAAAATCCTGATGCCCCCCCCCCCCGTGACATATAATTCTTAATATTCAAAAAGTGAACTCCTACTCATGCGGAGGAAACCTAAAAGGCCATTAACTTGGTTTAAACAAGGTTCCAATTGTCCCCATTAAAAATCAAATTGCCCCCCTGTGGGACGTGGGCTCCACGTTGGGAACCACTGTTAAACAGTGATCATATGACCCTGGGACAACACAACTGTTGTAAATACATGCCAGTTGCCAAGTGCTTGAATTTTGATCATGTGACCATGGAGATGCTGCAACTGTCATAAGGGTGAAAACCAGTCATAATTCACTTTTTTTAGTGTTGTTGCAACCTCAGACAGTCACCAAACAAATGGTTGTAAGTCAAGTATTATGTCTTCTTAGATTTAACTCAGTTGTGCATGTCGTCCCAAATTCCTACAGTATTATGGATAAAGCAACCCAGAATGAGAAATTGGGAGTTTACAGAAATTTGTTTTATTTAGTGAAAGTATTAACTTGGTACAGCAATATTCATTATTGCTATACCCATCTTTTTTTTGGCCTTTGGTTTGTCCTTGGTGGATATTTCATCCTCAAACTTAATGCTATGTCATACTTCCATGCATTGTATATGGAAAAACAGCAGGTGCTGCATTTAAAAGGAAAATTGCACACTCTCCTATAGGAGAGCTGTGAAAAGACACTCATTGTTGGATAATAGCACTGTCTGAAAATAGTGAGCTTGCTTGCTGTAGCTGATGGTGATAGAAGTTCAAGTGCAATCACAAAGGAAAGAATGTGACCTTTCCTCAATAGGAAAACCACAATAATTATCATAATTTTTGTTCATATTGAACAGAACATGAGAGGCTGTAAGCAGAATATTAAAAGCAAGAGTGATAATAATATTAAATGTGCCTTTATGTTGTAGTTTAAAGCTGCAGTTAATATTACCTAAAGCATGTGCCTCCAAATGACAAGTTGTTATTCCTTGTGATCATGGTTTACATATCATGAAACTTCATGAAGAATCCTCATGCAATTTCCAAGTTTTATTCATCTACTGATTACATACAGTAAAGCAAAAATCCATTTCCTGTTCAGAATGTGTAGTGTGTGCACGCGTGCACACACACAAAACACACATACCATTAATAATCATGAGATGCTATTATAATCACTTTAACCTAAACTTTGCTTGATAGCATAATCCTTTCTAATATATTTGGACTTTTCAACTGCAGAAGAATGAGGTTGCCACATTTATGCATCATTTTTATGAAATTCAATGTGAAGGTCTCCATAGGTCTCTGACCCATTGAGCCTTGCTACGGACATGCTAGGTATGAGTTATTAATGCCGTCTCCACAATCAGAATTCTACACAGGTCTGTTTTTTCAGTTCCTCGAGATGTTTCTGATGCCTTCAAATATCAGAATAATTTGGGAGTCTCTATAGAAACCTCTACAGGTTCTGCTTGCATTAGTGTAGCATTCATAACCAGCTACTCTGTATGCTAAATTCCTGTCTCTGATCATAAGTGCTTTAGACCCAAAGCAATAGCCTGGTTTTATTTTTGATAAAAGAAAATTTCTTCTAATGCATAGCAGTAAATCAGTTTTCTTTTTTATCTATCCTTTCATGCATCTTGCTAGTTATGCTGCTTGTACTTGCCTGCTATAGCTTTTAATAAAGGACAAATTCTCCAGGAACAAAGGAGATGGATGTTTTCCCAATGGAAGGCAGCCTGTCTTCAGAGGGTCTTCTCAGATTTTTATTATTACATTTTGTACACTCTTACTATAATACATATTTTGTTTCTGATTCACTTCCTCTAGATGTATACTGATTCATTTTCAACAGTAGTCATTTTCAGTCTTTTTCCCTTGGATATTCTGCTTGTGCTCATCCACTTTGTTTTAACCTAACAGGATTCTATTCTATTTCATTTCATTTTTGTTTATACTCAGATTTTTTTAAACTTGATTTCTATAAAGGTGTATCCTTTGCAAAATAAAGCATTTCTGTTCCAGTGTGCAGTCAACCTGAGATAGGAACCATGAAGCCATTTTCAGAAGATGCAGGAAGACTCAATGAAAGTGGAGAGGGAGAGAGATAACTTTTTTTCTCTTGCATCAAACAATTTATTATAAAGGTGTATAAAGGTTCAGTTCAGATGTTACTGTGGATGGAACTTTATGGACTTTGTGATTCATGCCAACGTTTTCCTATTGCATCCTCTATCTCCATCCTATTATAAAATAGAAAACTGCAGAAATTAGAATACATCATTTTGATACCAAAATCCATTATACAATGTAAAGTTTCTCTTTGTATTTTCTATTCCTCTCTAAATACCTGCTAATGGCACCATAGTTATCCAAAAAGAAAATTCCCCCAAATCTTAGATAATTCCTTCAATAAACAAAAAGAAAGGTGACAACAATCAAACAATAATGTTCTGCAAACCCCGATTTCTCCATCTTGCCAGCTGGAAGCTACATACGAAATTTTCTGAGTATCACTCAGCCAGATGTATATTTATTATTTGTATATGTGTATATACATATATGTGTGAGCAAATATATCTGAAATAATTACACTCTAAAAATAAACAAGATTAGGAATCTGTCTGTATATTGAATTAATATCTACTGACTAAAATTAACTGTATATATGAAGGAAGCCTGTTTATAAAACAAATCATACACTGATCACTCTCTTATATTATTTTAATTAGCAATTACACTTATATAGATAAAAGCTAAGAGAAAAAGAAAAATATAATAGAGAACAGAAAAAAGAGAAAAAATGAAGAAGTAACTTCCCGCTTGTCACAAATATAGTGTTTTTAAAACAACTCATCACCTCTTTAATAACAAAAAAGTACCGTATATACTCGAGTATAAGCCGAGTTTTTCAGCCCACTTTTTGGGCTGAAAAAAGCCGCCTCGGCTTATACTCGAGTCAGTTAAAAATTTCACTTGGAAATTTTGCTGCCGCTGCTGCTGCCTCCTCCTTTCCTCAGCGAAAAGCAGTGGGAGCCGAAGGGGAGGCTCCGTCGCCGCAACAGCCCCAGACCTCCGATCCTGAAGCTCTGCCAGCCGCCTCCTTTTCTCGCCTCCCGCCTCCCCTTCGGCTCTGCCGGCAGAGCTTCAGGGCTCCTGAACGGTGAGGAAAGGAGGAGGCAGTGGCGACGGCAGAGCCAAAAAGCGGCGGGAGGCAAGGAAAGGAGGCGGCGAGCAGAGCCTCCCCTTCGGCTCTGCCAGCCGCTTCCTTTCCTCGCCTCCCACCGCCCCTTCGGCTCTGCCGGCAGAGCTTCAGGGCTTCTGAACGGTGAGGAAAGGAGGAGGCAGTGGCCGCGGCAGAGCCAAAAAGCGGTGGGAGGCAAGGAAAGGAGGCGGCGAGCAGAGCCTCCCCTTCGGCTCTGCCAGCCGCTTCCTTTCCTCGCCTCCCACCGCCCCTTCGGCTCTGCCGGCAGAGCTTCAGGGCTTCTGAACGGTGAGGAAAGGAGGAGGCAGTGGCGGCGGCAGAGCCAAAAAGCGGTGGGAGGCAAGGAAAGGAGGCGGCGAGCAGAGCCTCCCCTTCGGCTCTGCCAGCCCTTCCTTTCCTCGCCTCCCACCGCCCCTTCGGCTCTGCGCGGCGGGGAGAGCTGCGAGACGCGCCTTAAGAAAAAAAAGCTAGGATGATCATGATGAGACTGACAGCACCCAATCATGGACAAACCCAGGAGGGTTCAACGCAGCCTGGATTGTTTCCTATTCCTGCTTGTAACAACGATATGTATAAGGACATCATGTCTATTTTAAAATGGAACGTCCTAGATATATTCATATATAACAGGAACTGAAAAGGAAACCAAATCATTTAGAGGAAAAGGATTGAATAAAGCAAGGACTTCAACTTGCTTATTGAGAACCCCTGGACTATTACAATAAACACACTTTTCATTTGCCAAAACTCATTTAAGCTTCCCCACACCCAACCACGTTTTCCTGCCAACCCTATGTCAGCTTGGATCATTAGCCATTATTAGCCTGAGACAAATACTATCTACAGAGTACAGATAATAATTTCATTCATGAAGTCTACATAACTAAAGCACAGCCTCCCCCAAGTCTTCTTGTGTTTTCCACTGACTTAAATAGGACTTAAACCTTCTAAATCCCCAGTATAAAATGGGATATTCTTTACTGTTACACAAAATTTTATTGCTTGTGAATTCCCACACAAAAGTAACAATATACTGTAAGTCAAGTTTTTTTCCTAGAGAAAGGGAGAAGACTACCTTCAATAACATGATTTAGCATTGTAAGGTTCTACAATATGATTAGTGTTACTGTACTGTTTTCAAATACCTTGATTCTAAAATCATACAGACCAACAACAGTTCAATGCCATCACTTCTAAATCATCCTAACGTGAAGGTTATTTATTTATTTATTTATTTATTTATTTATTTATTTATTTATTTATTTATTTATTTATTTATTTCAAATTATATGACTGCCCATCTCATCTGCAAATCTGAGTGGCTAAGAATTAAAACATCAATATAAAAAATAATTTAATAACACCTAAAAAAAATCGATCAAGACACTACAAGTAAGATTGCAAAAAATTAAGGCATTTGGATTTATTGTTTTGCTAGGGCAAATTAACAGAACTCACAAAGAAAAGATTCAGTCCAGAGATAAACAAAACATAGACTTGCAAAAGAAATCCTATCTGACTGATCCCAAAAGAGACACTTCTGTCAGATTCCTTAAAAGAGACAGCTTAATTGATCTCTATTAAAAATAATGTAGAACATATAGACCACTATTAGATTAATCAGAACAGATTAATGAAAATAAAAGTCATTTCAGAATATTTCAATTACTTAAGATAGTTTAAACCTGAATTTACGATGAAATAAATGCCTCTCTTCAATTCAAATTGAATAAAACTCCATGGACATATCTAAATAATTTCCTTGGCAACAACACAGCAGTGGCTTGTCATTGCCTTCTTCTGGGATATTTTTTTAAAAAATTAATATTTACTGTTTTTCTTTGAAATAAATATTCAAAAACATTATTGGTATCTATTTTTATTTTTGAAATTTACCGGTAGCTGCTGCATTTCCCACCCTAGGCTTATACTCGAGTCAATAACTTTTCCAGTTTTTTGTGGTAAAATTAGGTGCCTCGGCTTATATTCGGGTCGGCCTATACTCGAGTATATACGGTATATCTTCATTCTATATCTCATCTCCTTATTTATAAACAACTTTAGAAACTTAACATTCAGTTTTAATCAGCAAAAGTCCATTAAGGGTTACCAGAAATAACAAAATATTTACTTTAAACTTAATTAAAAAAACAACTTTATCATCCTTTCTTTTCCTTCTATATCTCATCCCTTACCTGCAAAGAAATCACCAAAACCTCATCATTCAATCACAATTAATCAAAATCCATCAGTTTATCAGAAAAAAACACATAACTAGATTGTTAATCAAATAGATTTAAAATACAAAATATTTTAATATCTCTTATCTGAGAACAGATCCTTAAAACCTTTTTGTTCAATCCTGATCAGCCAAAAGTCCTTTAATGGTTATAAGAGATAGCAACCCATCTTCTTTACCCTTGATCGAATAAACCAACTTTATATTCCTTCTTGTCATTACCTGAAATTTTAGTCTTTATTCCCCACAAATAATTTCCTTCCTTCTTTTCCTTCCTTCCTTCCTTCCTTCCTTCCTTCCTTCCTTCCTTCCTTCCTTCCTTCCTTCCTTCCTTCTTTCCTTCCTTCCTTCCTTCCTTCCTTCCTTCCTTCCTCTTTCTTTCTTTATTTTCTCAGAAAAACCTTGAAAACTTTAACTGATCTCTTTCTTGGAGTTTAATTTCTTTTCATTTTTGCTCTTGTTGCAGAAATTTTAATTTTTAACAGGTCTCTTTTGTACATCCATTATAGGATATTCCTCTTGTGGTTTATTATTAATATGTCCCTTAATAGGGGCATATTTAATTGTGGAGGCCTCATCCATTTTTATTTGTACAACCAGTTTATCATCTCCTTGCATATCATATCATTCTTATAACTTCTCAATTCCAAATCCACATTTAAACTAGTTTCAGTCTTATGAAATAAAACTGATTTCTCTTCCACAACATTTACAATCCATTTATCTATAATGGCAAATATTTTTAAATTTCTTTCTATTATTCTCATATGTCCTTAAATACATCTAATGTTAAAATATTGTGTTCTATTATTGGCAAATAATTTGTGTGTTTTTCCTTTAAACACAATCCTTAGTTCTTTCTGGTTCCCTCTAGTGTCCAAAACATCAAGACCCATCTTATGTTTTTATTTTTACAGTTAAAAAACAGTATTCCCACAGGAAGTAGTCATATAATTAGTTTTAAATCTTATTTCACATCTGTCTGGATCTTTAGACAATTTAAAACTTTCCAAGATCAACATTCTAATCACTCCTTTTTTGTTTACTCCAAAAAGATTTCCCCCCTAAACCTTTGAATTCGTAAATTACAAATCCTTTCACTATGAATTGAAGGAGATTCACCCAGTGAATACTGTAAAACCTGCTGTTCGAATATTTCAATATTTTAAAAACAATAAAAAATTAATTCCAATAGTTATTAAGAAATGAGGATCCATTCAACGTAAAATCCTTAGAGGCTACATTATACTTCTGAGCTTGATGAAATTCCTCAAATCCCAGCTGTTTGACACACAATCAACCACAGGAATGTCAGTTCCTGCCATCTATTCACAAATAGCAAGTGTCCAAAGTACATATGAGTGATCTCAATCTCTCCTTTCTCAGGAGAGATTTCAGTGGTCAGATCCAATATCTAGCCACCAATTCAGCCATATGGGTAAGAAGCCCTAGACTGGCAACTGTTTATCTACAAACACTTCTAAATTTTGGCCATCTATACCTCTCATTTTCACAGCATCTTTTAATCTTATGAAATGAACCTTCTTCAAAATCATAGGTAATTGTTTAGGGAAAAATCTTGCTTCCTTGTTAGGTAAATATGTGTAAGAGAAGGACTGGCAGAGCCTGGAGGAGGGGGATGAGTCAAAAGAGGAATTAGTCTACAGGTCTACATTCCCACAAGCAGTCAAGTCCAACCCCTCTTAAATTCTCTTAACCCAGTGATGGCGAACCTATGGCACGCGTGCCACAGGTGGCACGCGGAGCCATATCGGAGGGCACGCGAGGTGTTGCCCTGTCAACTCCACGGGCAAACCGGAAGTTCGGAAAAACACACTTCCGGTTTGCCATTGGGCTGTTTTTCACATTCCTGAGGGTTCAGGGAAGCTTCCTGAAGCCCTGGAATGCGAAAAACGGCAAAACAGGCAAACCGGAAGTTCGGAAAACGCACTTCTGGTTTGCCGTTGGGCTGTTTTTAGCACTCCGGAGGGTTCAGGAAAGCTTCCTGAAGCTCCGGAGTGCAAAAAACAGCCCAACGGGCAAACCGGAAGTGCGTTTTTCTGAACTTCCATTTTGCCCGTTTTGCCGTTTTTCACCGTCCCAGGCTTTGGTAAGGCATTTGCGCGGGGGTGGGGGTGTGCGCGCATGCGCAGGGGGCAGTGTGGGGGGGTTGTGTGCATGCGTGGGGGGATAGGGAATGGGTGTGGGCACGTGTGCGTGAGCTAGATCGCGTACACACCCCCTTTTGGCACGCGAACCAAAAAAGGTTCGCCATCACTGTCTTAACTCGTATCCAGCATCAAAACAGTGCTGCTACCGGTAGTTGACAGGATTCCTGTGCATAGATATGAGCAATAAATCAGTTTAATTGAAAATTAATGTGATCTTTCATGCCTTCCATGCCAATATTTTTTTGTATCTTAATACAGAAATATTTTGCAGTCTTCTTATAATAGTGAGGTTATAAGAATTTATAATTTCTCAAGTAAGAACAATGACCATGGTCATGCAATAACTTGTGGTTGTAATAGAGACAGAATCATAAATTCTCAAGAACATGCCACTTTGGCCAAGATGCATATATAATAAGCATATGGGAAAAGCCCTTAGACCTAATTTACTTTTCTTTTCACAGAAACGAGTGTGCAAAAATTTGGAGACTGTTCAACAGGCAATCAGTCCCTGCCATCCATTAAGCAACTCTTTTACGGATTACTGGGCTGTGAAGTGGAATTTGAAGGAGAGTGATCTCACTGAATTGTTCAGTCCTCAGATTATGAAGGAGAAACCAAGTTATATGGTATGTTTATAAGCTGGGATCTATGCTATTAGGTTCATTGTTTTATAAAAAGAGGTCAAATAGTGATTTTTATGTTGTTTTGAGAATTCTGTATATATGTGCTTATTAATCAGATATTTACGGATAATGAAGCCAAAGCTACTGCCCAGCTGTGTCCAAGATGTATTGCTGGCGAATCTGTAAGTATATTAACCCTCTTACTGTGACATAAGATAGGCTTGTTCTTAAATATTAGAGCCATAAAACATAAGGTTAATAAAAAAACAGCAATTACATTTCTCAGGGATAAAGCATGTAAATAAAAGCAGCAGATTGATTTAGCCTTTTCTTAGTATGCTAGCAGAGTGCAAACTAATATGTTTTCTGCATTAGGTTGAAAATATAGGGAGTGCAGGCTCGTTTTTCAAACACACTCTAGAAAGCAGAATTCAGTCACCTAAATTAATCTCAATGCAAGTTAAGGCATGTATCACTCTATTCCTGTTTGGAAACATTTGAGATTTACAAAGAGATTTTAGAAGTATTTCTACAACACTGGAAGGGGGAGAATTGCATATTATTCTTTGAAATGTTCAATCTAAGACATAACTTAATTCTGAGTTCTGAGGTTAAGCAGAGTTGCTTTCAACCCAAGGAAGATGATATTCCTCCAAGCCAAAATTCTTAGTGCAAATTTCCAAATATTTTAGTGAGGCTTTTAGTCCCATTCCCAGCTGTGCATTTTTTTTTAAAAAAATAATAATTTTAAGACTGAGTACAATTGGTCAGAGCAAACGTAAGGAAATAAACAATTAAAACAAAGTTAATAAGGGTATGATTTTTAACTTGTTTTCATGAAGCTACACTAACCCTTAGATTTAAAATCTCCTTTCATATTCCAATACTATGAAAGCCAGTGAAAACAGAGTTATTTATGAACAAATTTGATAAATGGGAAAATTAATGTTGTGTGAATGTTTTATTTTGTTTCTATGTAATATTTGAAGTAGGTTCTCCTTCATATAATCCACAGTGATTTCTTGAAAAAGGAGGCAATGCTTTTTAATTAAAAGTTGATAACCTCTTTTATCTTTGGATAGGTTGGCTGCATTGTGTTTCTAATGTTCATTAGCCATAAACTTATGAAACATTGAGAAACTGAAGTGGTATCTCTTTGCTTAAATACTGTAGCTTTAAAGAAGGATTATATAATTTCATGGAACAGGTTTTCGTACATAGTAGCTGAGAGAGCTACCAGCATCGGAAAAAAAAGTTTAGCTACTTTAGTTGTATTCTCATTTTGTCTCCCTGACCCTTCTTTGAAAGAAAGCTGAACATTGTGCATTTACCAAAGCCATTTTATTTAAAAGAAAAAAAAATACTGCAGATTCAATTCAGAAAACATCGGATTTTTGGAAATTGCATTGGAGTTCACACATTGTGTTAAGATTTAATATGACCTGTTTGGTTTTAATAGTGAATTATATGGAACCGTTGCAGGCTGTAAACTTGCTTTGTATATATACAACCGTTGCAGGCTGTAAACTTGCTTTGTATATCAATGTGATAATCCAACCAACTTGCTAGATGTCAGTTCAGCCTTTATTTGAACAAACATGTCCAGCTCTAGTTGGTATCTGGCTGTCAGCAACATGATTCTTTTTTTTTAGCATAGTATTTATAACCTTCCAACTTTGACAACACTGCAAATCTTACTGCAGTATATTTCTTCTGTATCTTTATTGTGATAGAAAACTTTTTCTGAATAACAAACCTTGCTTTCAATTAATACAATGTGTTTTTCATTGCAGGGACATTTTGGTCACATGATGGGTTTATAGAAGATCAAAGGACATTGGTACAGATGATAAGCTCAAGCTTATCAAACTTATGTATGATAAGCTTGAGCTGCTAATATTTTCTCTACTTCTCTTAAAAATTCTTATAGGTGTAAAAAAGAAGTAAATAAGGAACATTTTTAAAAAGTATTTTCAGTAGAATTCCAGTTTGTTTTGTTTTTTAATATTCTATATTATCTATTGTTTAGGGGGGGAAAGTTTTCCACTTCTAATAGATACATATTGTGCACTACTAGAAGCACATTTTCATGAATATAAATTCTTAATTGCATTATTTTCACTGGTACATCTTGCATTGAACACTGTGTGTTATTTCTAAATGAATCTTGACAGCAATGGTCAGCAGTAAACATCTATTTCAAATAGATATGTTCTCCCAATCTTAAAATAATATCAAATGAATTAAATTTTGCTAATTAGCAATATTCTATACACTTCCACCATTTAATAAAACTACGTTTTAATACAATCCCACAAATTCTAGGGAAAGGGGGACTGGGAAACTTTAGAATTAACTCACCTGGAGAGCAATAAGCGCACCAGCGTGCCTACCATCCCTGTCCTAATGTTCCCTCTTATCAGTACCCATCTTATGTATATAAACAATGTTATATCTATGTATATTACCAACACGTACTTGACAAAAATAAATAATAAATAAATAAAATACATTGGGAGAGATTCTTGTTGGCTGAATGAATCTTATCTAAGTGACGAAAAACGAAAGGTTAAAATAAGAACTAGTTCTTTTTTACATGAAATAAAAAATGAGTCAAATGAATTGCTTGCAGTTCTTTGATTGCTGCAAGTAAACCTTATTTTAATCTGCATATTTGCTGACTATGTCATAAAATGCCCTTGAGGTTGTTCAAATTATTTTAAAATGCAAGATTAAATCAATTACTTTTAAAACAATTTTTAAAAAGTATACATCTAGTACATTTTCATGGATTTATTTGTAATTCAGCATTACAGCAAGAAGACATAGACCTGCTTCTAATAACAAAGTTTATGGAAGCACTTTATATGAAAACATTAGGACCTTTTAAAAATAGATTTGTATGCTAAGCAAATTAACAAAAATGTATAATGCCAGTACTGTAATGTAATATCAGAATTTAAATAAAAGTTCTGCCATGTATTTTAGCTGAAATATTTAGCAATTGAAACCTGGTGAATTAAACTACCAATCAAATATTTTTTGCTCATGATTGTAATATAGTTATGAATAAAATAAAATATTAAGAATATAATTAAGGAGACGGAGTACAATTCACTTCTCTTTTACCGCAAAAGAGTTATGTCTTTGCAATCCAGAGACAGAGATATTTCATTTATTTCTTCAGAATGCTATCAACAAAGCCATTTCCAAATCAGCAGCTTGAAGATACCCAAGACTGCATTCTGATGGACACTTCTCTGTGAAAGAGTATCAGTGAACAAAGGGTCAGGGTTTGTCTTCTCTATGTAATACTTTACCTTCAAAGGTGAGGATGGCCTTCACTCTTACAATCTTCCAGGAAGTTTTATAAAGCCTCTTCTTCATTTGGGATGATTGATTCCAAAGCTGCTGATTTACAGTAGTTTTGCCATACAGTCTTTGTTTATTGTTTAGATATTATTATGGTATTTTAATACATATTCTATAAGTTGCCCAAAGTCTAATTGCATTGGACAATAAATACATTAAGTGTGTTAGGAGAGACTTCCTTAAATCTCACAGGGTTTTTGGCAAGGTACATCACATTTCATCAGGCCCATCTGATATGGGCAACATTGGCTGTAGTGTGAGATTATTACTGGTATATAGAATCCAGCATTTTGTAGATTCCATCCATGTAATCATTGCCTTTAAATTTAGGGCTGAAGCTTACATGAATCATTCATTAGAGTCTACATTTTCTTATTCCAACATTATGTCCACATGGATTATGAAACAAAGGTGGCAAAGAGGATGACAGGTAAATCTGTAAATCTTCTTTTATGTCTCCCATCACTTACTGGAAAATAAATGTAGAAGTACCATTCACAAATCTGAAGAAGTTGTTTGTATGTACTGTATATTGGAAGACTTCCTAGACTTTTATCAGTTATATGTATGTTTTATCGTATACTTTTTAGTATAACCCAAGGTTGATTTTGCTCTGTAGCAGGAGATTTTAAACACATGCAGGTCGTCCTCCACTAATAACCATTCGTTTAGTAACCAAAATTATAACGGCACTGAAAAAAGTGACTGATGCCTGTTTTTCACTCTTATGACCACTGCAGCATTCCCGTGGTCACATGATCAAAATTTGGATACTTGGCAACTGGTATCTATTTGTGGTGGTTGCAGTGACCTGGGGTCATGTCGTCTCACCTGTTGCAACATTCTGACAAGCAAATTCAATGGGGAAGCCAGAATCACTTAAGAACCGTATTGCTAACCGCAGTAGAACTGCAGTAATTCACTTAACCAATGTCGCAAGAAAGATTATAAAACGGGGCAAAATTTAACAACTCTCTTGTTTAGCAATAGAAATTTTCAGCTCAATTGTGAGCATAAGTTGCAGACTCTCTGTAAAACATAAACATGAACACAATAACAAACCAGAATTCATATGTGGGGGTGTGGGAATTGAGCTTTGAGTTTATCTAATTCAAAAACCTGTATTAATGCTAAAATGGCATATTTGAAAATAATGAATTAGGTATAGATGCATTTTAAATGCTATCCAAAGTCAAGATCCTTGAGGTTGACAGAAAACATCTCTGCCTGATTTTATGAATTCCCCAACTTTCTTCATAGGATCCTCATCACAGTCTCCTTGATTCATTTGGAGAATGAATGCCAGGGCATCCCGTCCATTTGGTTACATAGAATATAAAACATAGAATTCAAGCACTCGAAATTTAATTTCAACATGGCATATGAGCATGAGCATAAGCAAAATACAAGAAGTTTTGAAGTCTCTTAATTACATTCTGGAAAGCAACAGATTGTTCTTAAGAATTCTAATAAACCACAGGTAATCCTCGAGTTACGACAGTTCACTTAGCAACCATTCAAAGTTACAATATTAACCCTGCCCTCCAAGTACTTATGACATAGTCCTGAAGTTACGAATGTTGCAGCACCACAGCAGTTGTTCACACGAATGACCACAGATGCACTGCAACATTCGCCCTGCCTATTCCTCCCTGCCAGCCGGGTCTGCACAGACATGGCCTGTGGAGACTCACTTACCTTGCGATGATCTAGCGAGCCATTGGTTCCTTTGCCTGCTTTGGTGCATTCGCGGAGAACAGAGGCCTAAAGTAGTGCGGGATCATGTGAGATCAGTAGCACAAGATCTTGCACTACTAATCTTGTATGATCTCGCACTTCAGTATCTTAGGACTCTGTTCTCGGCAAACCGAGGCTTGCACCAGATTCAGCTGAAGACCGTTTACAAGCCGACGAGTCTTTGGGGCAGCAAAATCGCATTGCTTCAAGCCTCCCATTGGCTTGCAAATTCTTTTCACGCTGAGACTGCAAGCGGACAAAGAAACTGCAGTAGAGAGGCGGAAGAGGAGATAGCTTGCACAAGGTAAATGACCCGGCATGGTAGGGTGGAGGGGGACCAATTGTAGGGCCCCAGGGGAGGGAACATGAGGTATCTCAGTGGGTCAGGGGAGACCTTTGGTGGTCTTAACAGCTAGCCCCCCCCCCATCCCCAACCTGACATACCTCATGTGCACTACCTGCGAAAGCAGAGAGTGATCAAGTTCATTTTATGTGATTCACTCCAACGAATCCTCAGGTTACGAATTTAATTAGCAGGTTCCATTACATTCGTAACTCAAGGACTTTTAGACTTTTTTTAAACTAAGCGATCCTAGAATATTTATATTGGCAAGCATTCAGTGGGGAAATACAATTTTATATTGTACATCAGACCTTTTAAACCTTATGTTGAATAAACATTTGGGATTTTTGCCCTCAAACTAAGTATAAGTTTTGTCTCCAAATCAAATTGGACAAAAATATGATAACCTCAGAATTGTTTTGAGAAATGTTAACCACTTTTTCATTTTATAATAGAATAATTAAAAATATAGATACATTGTAATATATTTGTATAAAAAATCTAAGAATGCTACTTTCCAAAATGTAAAACAAAGAAATTGACACAGCAATTTACATTTTGTTGCATAATTTTAAAACTTTGTATTTGGTAAATTATAATTTGTTTTTTTAAATCTTGAGTATTAAATAGCATATTTGCTGTTAAGGCTGACAATTATGTTTTTAAAAGATCTGTTAATGTGTAATAAAAATTTATTTTACCTTTCTAAAATTTATCTTGCAAGTCTGCCCATGTAAATTGTATTTCATGTTCTCCCTTCAGTTATTTCGTCATAAATAAATAAAATAGAATTTAGTAGACCAGTTTGCTGTGTCATTGAGAACTAGGTATTCTTCACATTTGAAAAGTGCTCATCATTAAACAGAGTGATTTAATAGGAAAATTCTTATGTGAAATTTCAAATATAAGCTATCATACGGTAGAAATGTCATTTCCAGTTTGTCCCATGATCCTGTTCTACTACATATGTTGCTTAAATTACTAATATTGAAATCTTTCTGTTATCAATTAGTTTTATTTTGTACAAAGACCACGGTTCCTTAAATGTTCTCATGTATTTATGATCCGATGTAATTCTCATAAGTATATTTTGCAATCCAGTTTGACACTTTCTCCTACTGCATGAGTATCTGGTTCAGATTGCAGTGACAAAAAAGGTGAAACCTCTTGATGCCAACCTTGGCCTTTTGCACTTGTGCCATGATGTACAGGCACAAGTAAATAAATGAAACAATTTTCAATGTGATATCATGTTACATGTTCCATCCTTCATTCCCCACCCATTTGAGATGACTATACACACGTTAATAGGGAGATAACATTTCATGCATCCATTGAGGGTTGTAATCCACAAAAGCGTATGCCAAATTAAGGATGGGAGCTTTTAAAGTGCAACAAGGATGTCTGCATATTCCCAAACTACTACTTCTTGAACTCTGGTGAAATATAAACCATGAGAGGATTGTTCTCAGGAAGGTTCAGTAGGACAAAAGATTTCCCCAAAATGAGTAAACATTCCTCCCCTGACATATAAGCATTCATCTATAATGTGAAAAATAGAGACAGGATGATATAGATATTATGTATTCATCAACTTGCATTTATTCAAAAAGAAAACAAACATTTCAGGGAAATGTAAAAAAAAGGCAGATTTCTGAATCTAACTGTACTTGCAAAGAGGTCTGTTCAAAACTCAAAGCTCAAGTTTCATTACAGACCGCTTGATTCTCAGACTTCTCCAAGTTTGTTTTCATTTCTTAATTTCTTGCTAGACTTTCTCAATCTGCATTCCACAACCTATTTCTTCAGCAATTGACCTATAGGAGAATCCCTGGAGTTCGTGGTTTGACCTCAAAGCTCTTTCCCCCCAGAACTTAAGACTTTTGTCTTTTTAGTATTCATTACATTACTATATTCTGAATTTGCTTGGTCGATCTACTACTTGGTGGTCCTTTTTCTCTTTTGAAGTAGTTTCCCTACCTCACATTTGTGACCAGACCTTGTAAAAATACTTTAGCTTCTATTTATCATACCCAAATATTAAATAGTTTAATTTAATTTAATTTAATTAAAAGTTCTTATAGGCAGCCCAATCCCATAGGACTCAGGGCGGCGTACAGCATGAATAAGAACGGTACAATATATAAAAAACAGTTAATAAATAAATAAATAAATAAAAAACACAACATAAAATTTTAAAAAAGCAACAAAAACCATTCATCCAGGGGGAATCCGATCTTCTTCACCCTGCCTGCCGGAAGAGCCATGTCTTTACGGCTTTGCAGAAAGCCAGAAGCGTGGGGATGGTCCGGATCTCTGGTGGGAGTTGGTTCCAGAGAGATGGGGCAGAGAAGGCTCTCCTTCGTGGACCCACCAACCGGCATTGTTTGGCTGATGGGACCTAGAGGAGACCAACTCTGTGGGACCTAACTGGTCGAAGGGAGGTATGTGGCAGGATGCGGTCCCGGAGGTAACCTGGCCCTGAACCATGTAGGGCTTTAAAGGTCAAAACCAACACCTTAAATTGCATCCAAAGTTACACTTTATAACATACAATATCACATATTCTACATTAGATACGCAACAAAAATGAATCAGGCGGATGTAACTTTCACTTTAGTTTCAAATTAGGCCTGATTACTTTTTATAGATAAACATCAACAATGAATATATTATTTAAATAAGTAGAATGGGGGAGATGTGGTAGCAAATATCTCAAGTATCGTACTATAGCGGATTATATAACAATAACAAAACAAAATAACAAAACAACAGAGTTGGAAGGGAGGTCTTCTAGTCCAACTCCCTGATCAAGCAGGAGACCCGATACTATTTTAGACAAATGGTGGTCCAATCTCTTTTTAAAAGCCTCCAGTGATGAAGTATGCACCTGGAGGGAAGCCATTTCACTGGTTTATTCTTCCAGGCCAGGCAGAAGAGCCAGACCCACATTCAAGGAAAAGACCTTGACTTTCTTAGCCTGATATCCCCCCCTATCAGCCCTAAAAAAGGTCAACCAGAAAGAGATCCTTCCATTTTCATCTGCCACCCCCCACCCCAAATCCTTGTAGATTAAAACCACCAAGAAAAAGCAGTTCAGAGAGCCAGGGAGGGGCTCATAGCCCCTGACTTGTACAGTCCCAATTCTGTTCAGAGCTTCCACCTGGTACTTTTCCATATATAAATAACTCCCCCCCCCTCCAGAATTTTCCATATATAAATAACGTTTCCATGGATTACAGATATCAAACTATTCTATTTTACTATAACATGGCGAAATTAAGGCTCTGATCCTATATGTACTTACCTGGGAGCCTATTTAACTGAACTCAGCAAGATTTATTTTTGAGTGAACTATTTAACCACATTGCCTGCCTTGGCCCATTACCTTTGATTTAGGAAACATTGCTTGATCCCAATAAATAAGGTTGGATACCTTAGATAAATGTAGAGTAGCCTGAAAGTGTCAGTTACCAAAGTAATAAGTCAAACAAGTAAGCTGGCATCATATATAATCGAGATACCAGTATTACTCTATCCTAGCTATAGACTGATAAGAACCTGGGCAAAGGTTTCAATAATAGAACAATTTCTGTTCCATCTCTAAGTCCTGAGTTGGAACGAGGATAATATCCCTCCAGTGATATCATCAAAAGTTGCAGCCTCACCACATTTTTCTTTGATGACTAACATTTACAGCATTTATTTATATTAACATTTCACATCACATTTCTCCATTTTTACCCTTACTGCCACTTAACTTTGTGTTAAGCTTTCTTCACTTTTTTTGTCTACTCAAAAACCATTTTTATTTCCATTAGATCACTCTGAATTTTCTGCATCCTATTCAAACTTAACTATTTCTTGCTCTCTTTGAACAAATTCTTTACAACTGTCAATTTTCTCTGTACACCAATTGCACAATGCATTTTCCTCAACTTCAGTTTGTGCCATAATTACTGTCATGCATTTTCTCTTCCATAATACCTTTCACTTCATCATTCCAAGCAAGCATCTTTACTTTAGCGTGACTCCACAAACATAAGTGGCATTTTGTAACAAAATAATTTCATATTATTCCAACCTATGAATTATGAGTACCGTATTTTTCGGAATATAAGACGCACTTCCCCCCCTAAAAGAGGCTGAAATTTTGGGTGTATCTTATATTCCAAATGTACCTCCGCCCACCCGCCGGCCCCTACCCTTCGGCCTCCGTGCGTCTTCTTCCTGGCTGCAGAGATTGCTACTGACAATGGCTTGTGTTTTTGGGCTCCACGCGTTGCATTTTCAGCCTCCAAAGGCTCGACGCACAGTGCCCAAAATGGCTACCCGGAACAGCTGCTGCTTTCTCTTACCCCTTCCGCGCTTTGCTGCTTTAGTCACTGGAGCTCCCTTTGACAATCTGCTGTGCTTTTGAAGCTGTTTTTCAGCCCCACCACAGCTAAGCGATCTTCAGTGCTTTGCCTGCTTTTCAAATTGCTGCTCCCTCCGACAATCAGCTGTGCTTTAGAAGCCTAGCCCCAACCTCAAAACCAGCGAGCAAACTAATGTGCTGAAGCTGACCAGGCTAAGGACTAACCAGATGAATACCTGGTAGGCAGAATCCCACCCACCCCATTTTCCTCCCTAAAAACTAAGGTGCATCTTATACTCCGGTGTGTCTTATACTCCGAAAAATACAGTATTTATACAATAAATATAAATTTATATATTAATTTATATTACCCAGTTCCTATTATCAGTTTATTATGTGAAGTCCCATAGCAATCTATATGGCACTAATTCATACCTTCATGCAGTTCTGATAAATATGTTTCATTTATCATTAAACTATACTTTCCCTTTTATACATGGATTCAAGCTTACTTCAAAGGTCAAATGCTTATCCGGTTCTGTTACATATTTGTGATGCCAACATGCTTCTCTTCCTTCCCTTCCCCTCCTATCCTTCCTTCTTTCCTTCACTACCTCATTCCTTCCTTCTAACCAAAGCAATCTTAAAAGAACTTGGACTAGCCTCCTATAATCCCCTTATTTATAGGCACTTAACACTTATAGGCATGTATAGGCATTTAGGTACCGGTACATATTAATAAAAATATAACATTCTTTCATGTTTAGAGGGAAATGTTATGTGATTTCTGTATTATACAAAGACTAGAAATATGACTCTACGCTTTATCTAAACATACAGTATTTAATTAGGACTAACTTCATACTGAATAGAATTATGTCTTGGAATGTTTTAGTAATGTTACTTTCCTTTCTGAATCTGGCTATACATGTATGCACTTCTACTATTGTTACTTAGAGTAGTATAGAAACTACTGCATGGATATTTGCTTGCAACACAAGATATCATTCATGAGTTATACATAAATGGCAGCTTTACATATTTAAAGGAAACATGAACAGCTTCATATCTGAAGTATGCTTCCCAGGGGGTACCACTACCATTTGATCTATTTTTGATTAAAATGTAAAAATTAAAAATTAAATCAAATGGTAGTATAAATCCTTAGGGAAAACATACTTCAGTTATGAAGTATTCCCTGTAGCAACCTTGAAAATCTTACAGCTGTATTGTCTCATCAGTAGGTGGTCCTTTTATGTCACACATAATTAAAATGAATGGCTGTTAGAGAGCCCATACTACTGCATACAGATTTATGAAGCTGGAGGCACCTCCACTCAGATGTAAACACAAAGTAACTGTGAGGGGTAAACAGCATGAGGATAGGTATCAGTGAGATATTTCCCTGTGCCATAAGAGGAAGGACCAGGTGTATGTCATAAAACATTATGTACATGTCTAGTAAAAAGAATTTCCTGGAGAAAGATAATAATGCAATTTGATTAAGCTTATACTGCCTTTGCTATGCAGTTCAGTTCTGCCTTCTTCAGCTAAAGTAGAATAAGAACTTTAAAAGTATGAAGGAATGATCAGTGTCACCATAAATAAAAAAGTTATATTGGATTTACTAAGAAAATGTGCTTTGCAAACTCTACTTGTGCGCATCAGGCTCCATGGATAAGATAGCAAAGTAGGGATTAAGAATGGAACTACAGAATTTGCATTCCGCATTTCACAGATCCAAAGAACCAAATCTCACAAGTTATTTTCTTGCGCAGGGAGTGTGATTTGATTCCTTTAGCGATGTGATTATTTTCTAAGCCATGATGTATATTGTGAGGACTGACATTAAAAAATCTTGAAAATACAACCAAAAATATAGTTTTTGATCCGTTGGTAAATTCTACTCAGAATGGTTCTGCGCTACATAGTAGCTCAAGTTCCGGTACTTTACTTTGAACCATGACCATCTTGGTCATGGCAGTGCGTTGAAGATCATATATGATGCCACACATTTTTGTGACATTATTCCATAAATAATGCCAATGTTGTACTATGTCTTATTTTGTTCTGATGACACAGAACAGCTGGCATAATTTACATAGTTCTCATCCATTGGATAATGATCTTGTGATGGCAAGATTTCATCATGGCTTATACTGTATTGGACAGGTGTGATAGAATGTGCACCTGAAGAAGCAGCCGAGGGGACTCTTGGCAGCACAGAGCTTTCCCAGGAAGGAGGCAGTACTTTTAGACAGAAGAGACTGTGCAGTCCCAAACTAAAGGGGAAGGGAAAGAGATTCAGAATAGCCTAGAATCTGTCAGATTATACAAGTAGTCCTCGACTTACAACCATTCGTTCAGTGACCGTTCGAAATTACAACGATACTGAAAAAAGTGACTTATGATCATGTTTCACACTTACAACCGTTGCAGTATTTCCATGGTCACATGATCAAAATAGTGGTTTAAAACATCTTATGCTTCTATTTAGGCTATTTTTAAAAAATTAATACAGTTTTAAAAATGAATTTCCTGAAAATAATGTAGATGAACTCCCATATCTTTAAAACTAGAGAATTATAAAAAGTATGTTGGAAAACATTAGGGATAATCCAAAATAATGAACATTTATTTATTTATTTATTTGTTTATTTGTTTGTTTGTTTGTTTGTCTGTTTGTCTGTTTGTCTGTCTGTCTGTCTGTCTGTCTGTCTGTTTGTTTGTTTGTTTGTTTGTTGAAGGTATACAGCCACATGTCTTTACCTTATCTCTAGGAAAGTCACAATACAAAAATTTATAGGTATATAAATAGAGTATCATAAAAGCACCAAAATGTACTGAAGACCCTAAAATTCATCTCCCAATCAAAAATATATACATATTAAGTTCAATTAACAGCCTGGTCTCACTGCCTGGAATAAAAGCCAGGACTTTTAAGGCTACCCAGTTGGGAAGATGTGCAAATAAACTAGCCTTGTGCAATGCAAGGCTTTATTGGTAATCACCAGTGCTTTAAATTGTACACAGAATTCCACTGGGAGGCAGGGCAGCTCACAAAGCACGGTATTACATTATTCAGTTAAATATATGCTTAAATGCTATTGGCAGTAGGTTGTTTGGGCAGCATCTTCCCATCCCCACCATTGAAACAAGCTATATAAAAGATAATTATTGGAGCTATGTAGATAGCACTTTAACTTTGGTTGGATTGTGCTTATCATTAATGTTAATCCAATAGCAAATTTCAGATTCACCCTGCTAGCTGTAGGTCACAGAGACAGCCACATAATCAATCTGACTCCCTTCTAATAATAAGAGCTGCGGAAGGAGGCATATCATAGCCCTGGATATGGCTATGAAAAGTCAGGAGTTTCAAGGAGTTCTGACATACCAAGAAAATATCTTCCTGAACTTTCTGAGCAAGCAACCATGGAGGAATTAATTTTTGCAACGTTCTCTTGGAATCTTGCTGCTTTAATCACCCACTGATAAAAATACCTTATGAAGATGCTTGGATGCCAATGACTCTACTTCAGAACCCCCCCTCAGGTCGTTTTTGTCACCAGGTGTTTCTTAGGTAGGAATTAGTATGCAAGAAGACTTAACAGTGTCATCCTTTTGGATTTTCGTTTTACCTCAAGGTGGTGTCCTTCCAGAGTTGAATTTCTCCTGTGAGGTCAGAGGTCAACCTCTGTGTAAGGTTTTACCCAATCAAGCAAACTAACCTAAAATAACAGAATCATAGTGAAGCATTTGTTTTTTTTAAAAAAAATCAATAAAATTAAGCTAAATTCTTTGAAAATATACCAAAAGTTCCAGTGTACCAGCTTAAGCATGATCCCTTAATACTTTCACAAATAATTAAGATTATACATCACTTCGGAAAGATGAGTGTATTTCTGAGGGAAGAAAGCTTAATACTACATTAATGCCATGGGAAATTTAGCATATTGTGCAAACAGTATGAAGTTCAAGAATGGTTCCATATCAGCCAACCAGAACAATTCAAACAGGATACAGGAAGCAACAGAAATGTGCATACTTTCCCTTGCAGAACTCCCCTGCTATAATTAATAAAATAGACATTGTCTGATGGTATTCTGTGTGAGGTATGCCCAGTGCCTGGATGTGGCCCAATCCCTTTTGTAATATTTCCCATGAGCAGGCATCAGCAATTGATGAAAAATATTGAAAATTAGTCATATTTTCCCCACATATATTTTCCCCACAATGTTTTTACAGGAGTGCAAAGGAAATAGGTTGATTAACCCATCCATAAGTTTAACAGTTTAATAAGTTTAACCTATAAAATGCCACACATATGAAACATGGCCTTTGTTGAAATAATAGAAATGCCACTATAACTTCAAACATTGCTCCAACTTTTAGTCATACCCTTCAGCAACATCAACGAAGGTGATAGGAATTCATAGAAAATATTAATGGAAGAGCTAGCTCAAAAATAAAGTCCACTTAAAAATAAGTTTGTAAGAATAGTTTTTGGAGCCATTTTGGGGTAATGGTTAAGGCCCCCAGGCTAGAAACCAGAAACCTGTCAGTTCTAGGCCTATCTTAGTGTTCATATCAGGGGTGAAATTTATTTATTTATTTATTTTGCGATTCTTATAGGCCGCCCTACTCCCTGGGGACTCAGGGCGGCGTACAGCATATATAAGAACAGCAGAATACTATAAAAAATACTATAAAAACAACAATAATAAAATAGTAATTAAAAAGATAAAAACAACACAAGCAACAGTCACAATCACCCCACCTGCAGGAAGAGCCATGTCTTAATGAGTTTCCGGAAGGCCAGCAAGGTGGGAATGATTCAGATCTCAGGGGGGAGTTGGTTCCAGAGAGCCGGAGCTCCCACAGAGAAGGCTCTCCCCCTAGGGCCCGCCAACTGACATTGTTTGGTTGAAGGGACCTGGAGGAGACCAACTCTCTGGGACCTAACTGGTTGTAGGGATGTATGATTTAGTATGCTACCGGTTCGGCCTGGTTCGGGCGTACCAGTACCGGTACCACCAGTGTCTGGTGGTTCAGAGAACTGGTAGCGGTGGCAGCGCAAGACTCCGCCCGGACACCGCCATTTTATTTTATTAACCTTCAGCGCATGCGGAAAGCCTGCACATGCGCAAATTGCACGCTTCCAAACTGGTAGGGAAGATAAGTAGATTCACCGCTGGTTCATATATACTGTATATGAATGTGAAAAAATAAGAAGGAAAGGAAATAGAGGGGATAAAGGGAGGGAAGGGAGAAATATATATATTATGTACTGTATTTTTCGGAGTATAAGACATACCGGAGTATAAGACGCACCTTAGTTTTTGGGGAGGAAAATAGGGCTGAGGGAAATTCTGCATACCAGATATTCGTCTGGCTAGTCCTTACCCCGGTCAGCTTCAGCACATTTGTTTGCTCACTGGTTTTGAGGTTGGGGGTGGTTGGGGCTATGCTTCTAAAGCACAGTTGATTGTCGGAGGGAGCAGCAATTAGAAAAGCAGGCAAAGCACGGAAGATCGCTTAGCTCGTGCTTGGGCTGAAAAACAGCTTCAAAAGCACAGCTGATCCTTGGAGGGAGCTCCACTGACTAAAGCAGGCAAAGAGGGGAAAGTTCCGGGTAGCCATTTTGGGCACCGTGCGTCGAGCATTTGGAGGCTGAAAACGCAATGTGTGGAGCCCAAAAACACAAGCCATTATCAGTGGCAATCTCTGCAGCCAGGAAGAGGATGCGCGGAGGCCGAAGGGTAGGGGCCGGTGGGAGGGCGGGGCTACATTCAGCATATAAGCATATATAACCCAAATTTTCAGCCTCTTTTAGGAGGGAAAAAAGTGTGTCTTACACTCTGAAAAATATGGTGTGTGTGTGTGTGTGTATAATGTAGTTATGTTATGTTATGTTATGTTATGTTATGTTATGTTATGTTATGTTATGTTATGTTATGTTATGTTATGTTATGTTATGTTATGTTATGTTATGTTATGTTATGTTATGTTATGTTATGTTATGTGGATAAGTATTCTTGACAGAACTTCATTCAGAAAAGGTCAGAACTATGGCCCACTTTATTGTCTCCAGTTAAAGAAGCAGTATTCATGGAAGGATATGGAAGCAAATCTTAAAGAAAGATGGAAGAAAAAGAGGGAAAATCCAGACAAATTGAGCTAGTATAATAGTACAATCAAATCAATTTACAAAACCAAAAATAAAAATAAAATCCAGATGGCTTGGATGAACCCATGGCTACATGTTCCAAATGGACAGACTAAAGCATTTTCTGTCCCTTTCCTAATGACCATGCCTTCTTTTCTTGCTTTCTGGATATGAAAGAGGGGGAGAGAGAAGTCTTCATAGACTGTTACTACTTCATCTTATTTACTGTATTTGTGAAATTTATCTGACTTCTAGAAACCAGCAGGACTCCAAGCAATTTAGAGTTTAAATATTAAAAGCAGACCGCTTAACTTGAAAAAAAATTAAATCGGTGACTAACAATATGAAGCTAAAAGTTATAAAATTGTAAAGCATTGCTTTACAACAATTAATCCTCAAAGGGACAGCAGAAAAACCATGTTTTCACCTGTAAAGGAATTTAGAAACCAACCTTGGGGAAGTACAAAAGAGCTGTAATGGGAGGAAAGAACACATTGTTAAGGAGGGACTTGGACAAGAGATTACGCAGTCCAGAGAAATAAGCTACCTTCTGGACCAATTGAAGTTTCTAGATGGCCCAATGAGAGAAGAGATAAACAGTACCATCTACCAGGAAAGACATGAATGACAATCCTGTTCTAGGTATTAGTGCACCAGCCCAAAGTGTGCTATAGCCCTCTTGGTCCCAGTTCATCCAGTTCCTAAGTAGGAGCTATGAGCCCAGGGCAATCCAACACAGCACGTTTGCTGTTTCCAGGGCACCCCAATCCTATAAAGAGACAACTTATACAAGTTGTGTATATGTGATTTCCATCTATATGCATATCTTCCAGAGATGTAACTACAGTCTTACCACTTTCTCAGTAAACTTTCCCCAAAAAGGAATAATAGCAATAATTCTCCATTTTTGTTGGATTTAGAATGGTTCAACTTGGGACAGATTTTATTCACTAAATGCTTAGCCATATAATAATAGTTTACACCAATTAGCCCTCCTGGCTCATACTTTTCCCAAGAATGTGCGACATTTTAAGCAGTGTAACTAGTCAACATTCGCAAATACAATGGTAGAGAGGTAATTACACTTTGCTACCTTTATTTTATTTTTATTTATTTTTTATTTATTTATTTATTTTGTCAAGTACGTATTGGTAATATACATAGATATAACATTGTTTATATACATAAGATGGGTACTGATAAGAGGGAACATTAGGTCAAGGACAGTAGGCATGCTGGTGCGCTTATGCACGCCCCTTACTGACCTCTTAGGAATCGGGTGAGGTCAACAGTGGACAGTCTAAGGGTAAAGTTTTGGGGTTTGGTGACGAAACCACAGAGTCAGATAGTGAGTTCCAAGCATTAACCTCAAGTCTACTTATTGCCACATGGGCTCTTATTTAGGTCCAGTCACAATCACTTCTTGTTTTCCACCAGTTCCATTCCAGGGTTCTCTTTACCGCTTCATTTCATGGATCTCCTGAGAAAACCAAGAAGTGGTATGGGATCAGCAGATAGGGAGAGACCACTTAGGGGCCCATCCTTCAAGCTGTACATACAGATTGCTTGGATCCTGCAACTCATAATGTACAAACAACATGCTACACCTTGCACCCTCTAGGAAGCTATGGTTAATTAGGCATCTCTGTACTTGATAACTTATACTCAGGAAGAATCATTACCTAATATTGATATTAGGTATCACAAATAAAACTTGTGCACATGTGCTATATAAAATTAATTCCAGTCGTCATGATCGTGCAGGTAAATGAGTTGCAATTATATCAATGTATATATAAAAAAGAAAATGCCATCTCCCTATCTAGTCAACTAGTATTATTGGGGTTCCTATTAAATGCTAACGGATTGCAATTGTGCATTGCAAAAATAGGAAGCAGGGCAAGCACAAAGTTCAACATTTCCATCTACTGTATAACCAAATCAATGATTCTCCTTCCAGGAATGTTCCCCTTAGAGCTCATCAGTTGAGGTAACAGATTTGAGAAGTGTTGGTACTGGCAGTTCTTAAGCCCAGGGCTATTCATTACATTATACAGAATTCCGACTTGTTTTGCAAAAGATGAGCAATGTATACAAGATGACTACTGTATTTATCAATATCCTAATCTATGCTTTTTAGATTATTTTTGTTAGATACGTAAATAGAAGGTACAGGTTCCACTCTGGCCCAGCAGCAAACAGGGAATTAACATAACCGCCGCTCATTGGTCCAATTGAGCGGCGGGAAAATTAAAGCCCTATCAGTGGCTGAGCTGCTGGAGAGCTCCCTATATATATGGGAGCGTGATCCGCTAGCGTGCTATGTTCTACCTGTACTACACTGTAAATAAACGAGAACTTGATCACTTATTAGAGTCCTGCCTCTTTCTCAACTACCCAACTTAACAATTTTTGTAACAACTGTACATAAGAAGAACAGTGTAATACATTTCTAACAATAGTTTTAATTTTTGCTCTTTTTATTTTGCAGACAAATGGCAAAAGTTTTTGACTTGGATTAACAATATGCAAATTGATATTCATTTAGAAGATTATCTATCTATCTATCTATCTATCTATCTATCTATCTATCTATCTATCTATCTATCTATCTATCTATCTATCCATTCACTCGCTGAGAGACTAAGAGTTGACCTATATTGATGGCACATCCTTTTTTCTCTCTCTCTCTGCATGCCTACACAAACACACATGTTCACCAACAGTTGTTTTCATTGCAGTGGGATAGAAATGCAATGAAACAATAATTTGTTGAGAAATATTTCTTAAAATATGTGTGATTTGCTTGAAGTTTCTATTGAGCTTAAAAGCAGTCATCATGGTAACAGACTGTTTCCCTCTCTCTTGTGCTGTATGCTACCATATAGGGTCTCAGCCATTAATATGTATATGAATTTTGAATTATTTCCTATTGAAGATAATAGATTCAATATTGGCATATGTGTCATTGAAGAATGTGTGATTTGCTTATGTAAGAGTAGAACCCACTGAAATCATTCACAGTTACTACTGACATGTATAGTTTGGCACTGCCAAGGTTTCTTAATCATTTATTAATTTGTAGCTTAGAGTTGGGATCCAATTCAATCATTTTATGCTGTGCACATAATCCATGCATTCATATCAGAGGTGTCTGTGCTTAAAATCCCGTTTATCTATTCTTTTTACTCCAAGCAATTTTTTCAGATTACTTGGAATAGCACTGTAAAAGCCTGAAATCTCATTCGTGTAATAAAGTATCCAGTATTCTTAAACCAAAGAGAAGGAAGTAGTGCCTGCCTAATGTCTTGGCCCAATTTCCAACAATCCTAGCAAATGTGGCCGATGTCCATAAATTCTGAAACATTGGCTAAACACAAGGAGGTGCCATAATCCCCATCTCTGTACTTTGATCATTCTCTGGATCCTGTTTATGCCAAGCATGGACTCTAAGCAATAATCTCCTTTTGAAATGCACTGATCCTTATAGTTAAAAAATGTGGAGGAAAGGGAGGAGCCACAACACTTTCTTCTGGGATAAGATAAATAAGTCACTTTTCAAAGCCATACTGATTTTAGTCATTTTGAATATTTCAGCATTATTTAAAGATCCTTAGTTTTGAATGTTATTGTGAATTAGGCATTTATTACTGAATACATCCAGGAGTAAGTTTCTTTTGGCCTAATAGAATATTGTAAATCAGCTGAAATTTTCAGCCCCCTTAAGAAGATTTGGAGGATCTTAAGAATCCCTTGAGAAGATTTATAAGATTACTTATACAAAGAAGATTGGAAATATTTGTTAAAGGAATTGGGGGGGGGAAGTAATAGTGCAACTTTTAAGTATTCAGCATTAGTTTTTTACGTGAGTCACATAATACAGTCACCACAAGAGGGGGCCTTATGAATACAATAGGTTGCTAATAGTGTAAAAAAAGAAATTAATGAAAATATTTTTTTTTATTGAGCAGGGCTTTTTTTCTGTCTTACATTGTGGAAGTGAAAAAAGCAGACATAAACCCTTTTGCTGCAAATTACACGAGAAGAGAAGAAGAGGAGAGGAATTTTTTTTAAGTATTTAAAAAACTTATTTATATTGAGTCTGACCTGTAATCTATCTTGCTCATATTGTTCAAATTACCGTAAGCAACAGAGCTTCATGGAGTCGGAGATTGGAATCTTCCTTAGTTCTATCTGGGGGATGCCAGAGATTAAACCTAGAATATTTCACATGCAAATTAGATGTACGCGGCACTGAATTATGGTCCCTCTGTATTGACTGCAAAACAAAGATGTTCACCACTATAACAAAAAGCCAGGCTCTAAAGACAAGACATGATGACACGGATTTCACTTGGCCATCTCTATTACCTCTGGAACCAGCAGCTTGAAAGAAAGCTATCTTAAGCAATTCTACTGTTTTGGTTTCAGATAAGCATAACATTATTTTTAATCAGCATGACAAATGGAAAATGAATCAGTATACTCTTCAGACCTCAGATCCTCCAAGTAAACTTTACTTCAAGAATTTAAGTCAATTAATATTCCAGAGTCTTGTGTATAAAGATATTTTAAAAATAAACACAATTGGAGAGTTTAAATTCTTTTCTCATAGGTTTTGTATAGGAAATACTAGTTACAATGTAGTTTTAAATAAATAGAGCTGTCAGATCTGGTTGCAAAAGTCTGGATAACTGTGATCTGTCATTAAATGGTCATCTAATTTTTGTACATCTCTTAGTACTAATTTAGTTTCTAACAAGCCACAAGGATATGGAAACTAATATAACCTGGAAGCAGAGAGGTAACATACAATACATGAGATAGGAACAAAGAGTTTGAAATCCAGATATATTATTCCTAAGGAAGAAAAGTTATTTATTATATATTTATATCTCATTTTTTCCCAGAAGCTCAAGTAAACATGTGTAATACTGCCTTTTCCTGCTTCAGTGGTTACATGGCCTAGACTTTGGTATTTGAACATTGATCTTTTTAACATTTATATTTTATTGTGCTTTACTAATCTGAAGACGAACTATTAACATACAGTATATTGCTAGTCCATGTATGATATACCATGTGCTGAATAAATAAATAAACTGCCTTTTCTAGCAGTTTCCTGTGAGGTTTAGGCAAAGTGACAGGGCAGCTATAGATTGATTTGAGTGACAGATACAGTTTCTCATAGCTGTAGGTAATGTTGAATGCTTGCCTCTTAGATCTGAATCAAACACCTTAACCACTATGCCACATTGGTTCCTTAACCACTATGGCACACTATAGTTTTCATAGAATTTATTTCTGCAAAATAAGAATAGCTAAAGTTAATTCAAAGTTCAAATACAATACAATACAGCTTGCAGAAAATTGAGAACAGCAATATGTCAAGAACACATTTGAAATAAGCAACCTGAAATGCAAACATTCCTTCTCCAAATGTAGCAGAATAGAAATTTATAGGAACATGTGGAAAGTGTATGCCACACAGAGTAGCTTGTTGTGAGATGGGTGGCTATATAAATGGAATGAATGAATGAATGAATGAATGAATGAATGAATGAATGAATGAATGAATGAACTTTATTACAAAACAAAATCTGATTATATGAAATAAAATGGAGAAATACCTGGTTTGCTCACCGTGCCTGTCAAATATATTGGAATAGTACTCGACCACAAACCACATCTGAATCAGAAACATGACAGGGCTACAAAGAAGGTAAATTCAATATTAGACTACTACAGAGGTGGGTTCCTCCCAGTTTGGACTGGTTGTAAAGAACCGGTAGTAACCAGGGGTGAAATGCTCCCGGTTCGCTCGTGCCTGTCGTTTGCAGCGACCCAGGCCGCCAAGTTCCAGGGGTGAAATGCTCCCGGTTCGCTCCTGCCTGTTGTTTGTCGGAGAACCGGTCGCGAAGGCAGCGCGAGGCTCCGCCCACCTGCCCGGACGCCGCCATTTGGGTTCTTTTACCCTCTGTGCTGGTGGGCAGAGCCTCGCGCTGTCTTCGCGACCAGCTCTCCGACAAACGACAGGCACGAGCGAACCGGGAGCATTTCACTCCTGGTAGTAACTTGGCGGCCTGGGTCGCTGCAACCGGCAGCGACCCAGGCCTGTCACGCCCCCGAGCCGGTTCTTTTGGCAGCATATATGGCACCGCCATCTTGTTTTTTGCTTCTGTGCATGCGCAGAAGCTTTTTTTAAGTATTGTGCACACGCGTGAAGCGCAATACAGTGTGTCCCTGAGCGAACCAGCAGTGGGAGAAACCAGAACCCACCCCTGTACTACTACAACTATCAGTTTTCAAATCATAGAAGTAAATTGTTCCATGCCATTCTTCATGACTCAGACATCAATTTGAGTGTTGTGTGCAGTTAAATAAACTGGAACAGGTTCAAAAAGAAAAAGGAAGGTGATCATGGAATTAGAAACAAAGTCCAATGAACAGCAATTGAAGGAGATGGTTATGTTTAACCTTAAGAAAAGAATCAAAAGATTATGGGGAGAGAGGGAGCGGAGGGAGAGATCCGAAGGAATGTCACCTACAAGGTCATGACCTGTCCTTTCTTGCCCCTGAGCACAAGAAATAGAGGAATAATGAATTATAGTTTCAGGAAAGCAGATTCTGATTAAATGTTTAAAAAAAGACATTCCTAACAATATAAGACCACTTTGACAGTTTGACCAGTATAATACAAATTACTTAGAGAAACGGAAGAAGAGCCATCTCTGTGAAGCTTTAAGTTAGATTCCGGCGACCTTTGATACAAGGCCTCTGCTAACACTTGATCTGTAACATTTAGGCATCTAAGTCAGGGCCACAGGCTCTGGCAGAAGAAAACAAAGTAGAAGAATAGTACAAGAATGCAGATTGGAACTAAACTAAGATTAATTACATGGTGGTTTGCGAAGCATCACAAGAAGCAAGAAACTATTGCGTAGAGTGGTTCTCAGCTGTCATACTCAGAAGAGGAATTTCCATCCAGTAGGTTATGGATTTCATTGTGCTTTGTGGCTTATATTTATTTATTTATTTATTTCTTGGTTCTTATATGCCGCCCTACTCCCGAGGGACTCAGGGCGGCGTACAGCAATATACAAGAACACTAGATAATAAACAGTAATTAAAAACCAAGTTAAAAAGTTAAAAAATTGAACAATTAAAAATATTCACCAAGCAGACATACCCGGGGGAGAGCTCAGATGGACTAGTCTCTACCCCCTGCCTGCAGGAAAAGCCATGTCTTGATGGCTTTTCGGAAGGCCAGCAGGGTGGGGATGGTTCGGGTCTCTGGGGGAAGTTGGTTCCAGAGCACGGGGCCCCCCACAGAGAAGGCCCTCCCCCTAGGGCCCGCCAACCGGCATTGTTTGGCTGACGGGACCTGGAGGAGACCCACTCTGTGGGCCCTAACCGGTCGAAGGGAAGTATGAGGCAAAATGCGGTCCTGAAGGTAACCTGGTCCTAAGCCATGAAGGGCTTTAAAGATGATGATCAACACCTTGAATTGTACCCAGAGACCGATGGGCAACCAATGCAGCTGGCGGAGTATAGGTGTAACATGGGTGTACCTTGGCATACCCACCACAGCACGCGCAGCCGCATTTTGCACCAACTGAAGTCTCCGGATACTCTTCAAGGGTAGCCCCATGTAGAGCGCATTGCAATAATCCAATCGGGAGGTGATTGGATATCCAAGTAACTCTGCAGACCCAGGTTAAGTAAAGTTCCAACAACTGTTTCTAAAAAGATCTTCTGGCCCAGTTTGAGTTCTAATGCTCTTGACAGGTTAATCCTTTTCAAAACACTCTTCCCCCCCCCCTTTCTCAACTGTAATGCTGACAATATAGATGCACTCCTTTAAGGCATAGTGAAAATTCAGCAATAACTTGTGTATTGAATTATAAAACAGATAAAAAAGGGGTTGTATTCAGGTGAAATACAAACAGTTGTACATCTATCCAAAATTCCTTTACATCAGGTTGCTAGTCATCTAATTGTTGTTGGTTGGTTGTTGTTTTTTAAAGTCACATTCCTCTCTCTATCATGCTGGCTTTTCACATGAGCTTTAAAGAGCTGCTTCTATGAAGCAAATTAATCATGTCTAAATTAAAATAAAGTGTGAACACATAATGGTAAATGTGCAAATTCGCTGCTTTCACCCTGTCTCTTCCAGCGCCTTCCATGATGGGGCTCAGATGTGAGTGCTGTGTATATACCTGTCAGATGAGCTGAATCGAGCTTGCTCTTTACTGCCAAGAAAGAATTAAGTACAAAATCTTCTGTAGGAAGCAATTGTGAAGTGTGGAAGTTTCTAGTCAGGCAAATAAATTGGATTTAAGTATATTACAGTCATAATCTTTTTCAGCCTCTCTCCAGACAGCCTTTGTACATGGAGAAATGAGAATGTATTCGCAGACAAATCTTGACCTGAGGGAAAAGGCTGAGGGAATCTGGATTTTCAATAACATAAGACAATAAAGCCCAGACTTCTAACGTGCTGCAATATGGTAAAAGTATAAAGAGCTTAGCAACTAATAAAAGGAAAGGGTCTTCCAACTCATATTTGAAGATCTAGACCCCAAAAGGACACTCCATAAAGATCGTAATGGGTTAGTCAGTATCTAACAGAGACTATGTACTGTGTTGACCAATTGTCTGACAGTTGTCTTCTGTAGGGTCTGGATATTAATAAGTCTCAAGTTGATTTCCTTTGGGGATTTGGCCTCATAATTGTACATCAGCTTATTGTGACAATGCAGCATGCTACATATTTATTTAACATGATTCCTGCAGGGGTTAAAGACGACAGAAATAGAGAGATGCTATTGCCTTACTGTGATTGTATGCACCCATTGCAAATTTTATCTTCCTCTGTGGTACTGAAAATCAAATCTTATTATAATGTATGGGAGAAGAGAGGGTCTTAGGGGCAGAGAAGAAACCCAGATGAGTTTTTTCACTCTGGTCCGAACAGCGGCATCTTCCATTCAGTAATAGAGGGATTATAGAGAGATTCAATTATCACAACAAGTTTTGATCTCTTATTAATAAAAGTTGTTCTGGAAGGTATCCACTAGCTAAATAATATTTTGACAGTTAATGCTAGTGTAAAGCAAGTGTCGCTCAGGCAGTAGAAACAAGGGGAAACAGATGCATAAGAGATCATCTTCTGATTTAGTCAGAGCAAATGAAGCCTGTTTAACAATCATCCTGTAGAGCTGATCTTACCCTCTCTGTCGACATGCCCTTTATAAAAAGGCAAATATTTAAAGATGACCCACATATAAAATAAAGCTGGGGTTCCCAGTTGCAATCTCAAGACAAGCAGCGGGTTAAGCATTATGTGCATTATGTGGATGGTATTTTATTCACTGAATAGTTTTAATATATTCAGCAGCCTTCTACGTAGCCTAGGAAGCTGCCTGAAATGAAAGCAAACCAAATTTCCATATCGCCCAATACTGTGTATTCCATCCATAAGTATCTGTCTAGGGCAGCAGTCCCTGCCTGCTGCACAATGCCTTGTGGCTTGGCGGCCCGGCTGGAGTGGGAGAGGGGAACCAGGCTGCGTGAGTGGCGTCTCAGCGCGCCCGCATGCAGATGCAGTTCGATTCGCACAAACAGCGACCTGGTATGCACGTGCATGCGCACACAGCGCAATGTGCGCAAGTTGAGCTGTGCATGCATGTGCATGCATGTCATTCTACCACTTGCACTAGTTGAGCTGCACGCATATGCGTGCTTGCCCACCATTCAGGCGGCCTGGTTGCAAATAGGTCATGGCCATGGCCCAGAGTTTGGGGACCCTAGTCTAGGGTTCTCAGTGAAAGTCGTTCAATCAATTGCTACCTGTTCATTTTCATTTCTTTCTAAACGGGAATAACAGAAATTGTACAAAAGGTCTTCAAGATGCCAAGAAGGTAGTCTGATAATACAGCATCTTCTGAAAAATTCAGCTAGGCACTTTCCCACTCAGCTGATTTGGTCAAGTTGGGCCTGTCTTGTAATTAAGAATGAGTGCCCAGTACCAAGCAAATAGTATTATCAGCAAGATAGGGAGGGGTGGGTTCTAACTTACCTCGCCGCCGGTTCGCTTCCTCCCGTGCTGCATGGCCACATCGCACGCACTCGCGCATGCGCAGTGCCGAAAATTTGCAATTTTTTTTTAAAAGCTGAAAACAAGACGCCGGCGCATGCGCAGTGCCGGAAACTCGGCTTCTGCGCATGCGCAGAAGAAAAATCAGCAAAAATATTAAAAAATATTTTTCCCCCAAAACAAATTCCAAAAAAAAAAAAAAAGATGGCGGCATCCACGGACCGGCACTGACAGAACCGGCTGCGTGCAAACCGGGAGGAACTCACCTCTGAAGATAGGCCTTGGGAAAGCAATACTACTTTCTCAATAGCAGAATGGACCCTCTGAGCAAAACACAAGCACAAAAAGCAGGATGACAGCAGTGTTCTGGGGAGGATTCTTACATTTTGGCACTGACCTGCTCAGTTTCCAACTCTACATATGGGATGAACATCTGCTGGAAAACCTAAAGTCAAAGCCACATCCTGCACATAGTTAGCCTTTGGATGAATTGGATTCAAGCTGAATTATTATTAGACTATATTGAATACTGAATTAGATGATACTCTTATACCATTAATATATGCAGTCATTACAACCATGTACAGATTTGGAGGGTGCTGCATATCGTACCCTCTCACAAAAGCTTGAAACTAAGTAGACTCATGAAGTATCAGAAATTCAATCTGCAATGCCCAAGACATAATGTGCTAGTATTTAACACATAATGAAAACTGGGAAAAAAACAGGTTTTCTTATTAACATTACAGTAAAGATTTGGAATGAAATCTGATGTGAATGAGCCCATGGATGATCATAAAATTATCATAGGAATTTTATGATTGGTTTGAATGAACTTTGCGTTATAATCAAAGACATATTGTTCCACTATCCTGAACTGAATGGGGACGTTCAAGGAGAATGCAAGTTGAGTCTTTGTATCTTTGGGATAAGAAAATATTGGCTACATGAGGAACCCTTCAAAATATTTGTTTTACTTTAAACAGTTTAGGAAACTTCTACAAAACACCGCGTGCGTGCATCTCCAAGATTCTTCCAGATTCCAGATAACTCACAGCGTTTTCTTTCCATTCACTTCCTGCCCTCACTTAAGTTATATTAGCACTCTAAATCTACGTGGATGGAAAATATGATACCTTTCTCGATGTTTCATTGAAATACATAAAAAAGATTGCCAATTATTTCTCAAACATTCACTCAGCCTTCTTCAATCTGGTGCCTCCAGATGTGTTGGATTTCAACTCTCAATGTTCCTACACAGCATGGCCTTGCAACAACTCAGTAGGAGGTAAATAAAGTACTAATTAGCCAGCACCAGCATCCATAACTATATGTTGCACATTAAGAACTTTTGAACTGGTTTGGCAATGGATTAAAGCCTAACATGAAATGTCAACGAGAACAGAATTACTAGGAAGATGTAGCTGCAGGTAAAAAAGAATAAAAGGATATGCTGAGCAAGGTATTAAAATACAGTGTCGAGATATAGGAAGTAATTTTATACATTAATTCTTAACTACTGTAAGTAAGCTTCTTAAAACACAACTTTCTTTGTTATTGCAACCCAGGTGTTTCAGTAAAGTTGGGGAAATTAGCAAAAAGGGTGCAAAGTGGTAGGAGTTTACCATAAGAAGCAAAGAAATAAAGTGGTGCTATAAATTAGAGTTTGTAATTAACTGAAGGCAGAACAGAGGAAAGAGGATGTATAAGTAAATAAGGGGAAATAGTAAAGAGATCACAGAAGAAGCTAAAGAGGTTCTCACTAGATTTCAAGGATGCTGCAAGGATATCTCAACTGGAGCCTTCCAATGGAAGAGGGACAGCGGTGAACTGGTTCTTAGAACCGGTAGCGGTGGGAGGCTCCGCCCACCCGCCCGGGATGCTTCTGCGCATGCACAGAAGTGTCGCGTGCGCACGCAAACCGGTAGCAAAGTAATCCAGAACCCACTACTGGAGAGGGAGGTCAGCCTAGAGAGTGAGAGGAAGAAGTAAAACTTGGTTTGAGGGAATCCTAGATAGGATCTATCTAGATTGTCTTTTGCCACATGCAGTTTGGACCATTGTAACACTGACAGTTGCAAAGAGACTACCTGGATTGTTCACGTCTCCCTGCTTGAGAGGAAGCTGCCAGCAGCCATGAAGAAGGCAGCGATACTGCATATCTGACTCTGTAGTTTCTTCCCCAAACCCCCAAAACTTTAACCTTAGACTGTCTACTGTTGACCTCACACCATTCCTAAGAGGTCTGTAAGGGGCGTGCCTAAGCGCTCCAGCGTGCCTACCGTCCCTGTCCTAATGTCCCCATGTATTAATAAAATATCATGTACTCATAACCATGCTTGTACTTCTTATATATTCACAATCATGTTTATACTTTGTTTATACTTTGTTTGTAATCATATACACGCTTGACAAAATAAATAAAAAATAAAAAATAAAAATATCTCCTTCTGAAGACATTTTTTATTGTCTGGACCTAGAGTCCTAGATAACTTATCTGCCAGTTTCCAAACTTCTATGTTTGGGAAACGTTGATAAACAGTGGTGGATCCACTATGCAGCACATTAAAAAAATGGATTATCTGCACTCTTTCAGTCTGGCATTGGGTCTTGATATGGGGCTAAGATGATCTGTCCAGTTTAAAGTAAAGTGTATCATTTAAAGTCCCTGAGCCTTCTGGTGAAGACTTATATAAGCCAGAGGAGGTTTTCAGTTGTTCAGCTACAACTTCCAGCATCCCTAATAATTTCACAATACACATACAATAATTTCACATACATCATTTGAAGCGCAGCAAATGCCCCATTGCTGCCATCAACTATAGTAGCTTTTTTTAAAAAAAAAAATACACGCCCATAAAATGCAAGATTCTGTTCAGGGCTCCAGAATGTGAAGTTGGCAAGATAAAAACTGAAAACAGTCTGACTACTGGGGGAAGAAGATGATAGCAGATCTAGATCTAGTATGGGAAAGGAAATGAGAAAGAGGTATTGCATATTGGTGTTGATTATACAGTGATTATATGAGTGTTTATTACTTAATTAATCTTCCCCAATTGTCCTACTAGTTATGGAGAGGGAAGAATAAAAATGACACTTTTGCTGATCTCTTCTGTTTGCGATCATATAGAAAGAAAACTATATGCCCAAACTCTTATAACACATTTAGCCCAGTTCTAGCAACTACATTTGTACAACCTGCTAAATGAGGTTAGTGCTAACCTTAGTTAGCCTTCCTGTGATTTAACATATTATGCAAATTCAGCTTATTTAGTATCTTTAGTATCTTTATAGATATAGATAACTATCTTTAGTAGTTTTTTCTGAGCCTAAGTGGTGAATTTGCCCTTTGAATAGACAGATTCCAAAGAGTAATGGTTAGCCTTGAAAAAAACCCACCTTCATTTACATTTAAAATTATCTAAATCCATATAGTTAACTAGATAATTCTCTGGTGATACAAGTAATTATCTCTGTCTTCTATTACCTTCTGAATTACAATTTGGTAACAATTTCTGAGGGCATCATTCTAAAGTCCCGCTTGGACTACTGCAATGCGCTCTACATGGGGCTACCCTTGAAGAGTATCCGGAGACTTCAGTTGGTGCAAAATGCGGCTGCACGTGCTGTGGTGGGTGTGCCAAGGTACACCCACGTGACACCTATACTCCGCCAGCTGCATTGGTTGCCCATCGGTCTCCGGGTCCAATTCAAGGTGTTGATCACCATCTTTAAAGCCCTTCATGGCTTAGGACCAGGCTATCTCCGGGACCGCATTCTGCCTCATACTTCCCTTCGACCCACAGAGTTGGCCTCCTCCAGGTCCCGTCGGACAAGCAATGCCGGCTGGCGGGCCCTAGGGGGAGAGCCTTCTCTATGGCCGGCCCCGTGCTCTGGAACCAACTTCCCCCAGAGACCCGAACTATCCCCACTCTGCTGGCCTTCCGAAAAGCCGTTAAGACATGGCTTTTCCTGCAGGCTGGGGGTAGAGCTTAATCCACTCGAGCTCACCCCCAAGTATGTATGGTTGTTGAATGGTTGTTCGATGTTCTTTTATATTGTGTTTTTAAATTTTTATATTTGTTTTTAATTAATATTTAATATTTGGTTATTCTTGTATTTTTCTCTGTTGTACGCCGCCCTGAGTCCTTCGGGAGTTGGGTGGCATATAAGAATACCAAAACAAACAAAACAAACAAACAAACGAATACCAAAACTTATGGTTTAATGAATTGTGCAAACCTTACAAATGAATTCCTTAACTAGATTGCATGGAGTCAATACAGTCAATAAACAGTTATTAAAAGAAGACATTACTATAAAGAAAATCAGATTGCAATGATTGCCTGTAACATACACACATGGTATATTTCCACCCTAAGAATAATTTGCCTTTCAAGATTATTAATACAGTATGGAGAGTTTCATCTTACTTAAAATCTGTGAATCTTTTCAAAAGAGAAAAGCTCATGTATCTGTATTCATCTAATTATGAATTAGGATGATCATTATCAGGAATCCATCCAGAATCTCTTTGGATTGAGATGGGGATAAATTGAATGAGTAAATTGAATGAGTAAATAAATAAATGATTAAATGTCTCAAATTAATTTTTTAAATATTTTCCCTAACAATACCACTCCTACCATTACAATGCAATATTTTAATTGATAAGTATCTTTGGAACTATTAACTACGGTAGTTGTATAGTTAGTAAACATTATTAAAATTAGTTTAAAAAATAGTAAAATTTCTGATTTTCTGAATTCTTGCATATATCTGCAAGGTAATGTTAAGCAAGAACTTTATGTACTGATGGATAAAGGGAATCTAAATAAACGAAGATAATTTTCCCCATTAGTTCATAAATAAAGTAATTCAAAATTCATGTGCCAATGAAAAAAGGAGTTTTTCCTAATTCAGTCAATTTAGTTAACATCTAGGGTAAGTTATAAGTATTTCACTTAATGGTCAGGGCTGAATTGAATTGGCTGAATCAACTTTACACAATATAAATCTCACAAACTTTGGCTCTCCTCAACAAGTAAAGATCCCACCCAGGGGTGGGTTCTAATTTTTTTACTATCGGTTCTGTGGGCATGGCTTATTTTGTGGGTGTGGCTTCATGGTCATGTGACTGGGTGGCATGGCTTCATGGTCATGTGACTGGGTGGGCGTGGCCAACTCAATGTCACTCACATCAAGGGGTGCATCGCTTGGCCCCTCGCCTCCCAGCCATTCCTTGTCACACGCAGCCTCAACATATCTATAGTTCTGTAAAAATGTTGTTCTTTTTTCAACTTTACTATCTACATACTATAGATGTACTTTCATGGACCACTGAAAGGAGGAAATGGCTCACATGCTTTGCCCAAGAGTGTGATAGGCAACAGGCTTTAAGGGGCTGCCAGAAAGACGTGGGGGCAATGTATTTTCCAAAGCACCAGAAGGCAAAATAAGAAGCAATGGATGGAAACTGAACTCTCCCTTCCTTCCTTCCTTCCTTCCTTCCTTCCTTCCTTCCTTCCTTCCTTCCTTTTTCTTTCTTTCTTTTTCTTTCTTGTCTCTCTCTCTCCCTTCCGCTTTCTCTTTCTTTCTTTCTTTCTCTTTCTCTCCCTTCCTTCCCTTTTTGTCTCTTTCTTCTCCTTCCTTCCTTCCTTCCTTCCTTCCTTCCTTCCTTCCTTCCTTCCTTTTTTCTTTCTTTCTGTCTCTCTATCACCCTTCCTCTTTCTTTCTTTCTTTCTTTCTTTCTTTCTTTCTTTCTTTCTTTCTTTCTTTCTTTCTTTCTTTCTTTCTTTCTTTCTTTCTTTCTTTCTTTCTTTCTTTCTTTCTTTCTTCCTTCCTTCCTTCCTTCCTTCCTTCCTTCCTTCCTTCTTTCTTTCTTTCTTTCTTTCTTTCTTTCTTTCTTCTTTCTTTCTTGTCTCGCTCTCTCTTTCTTTTCCAGAACGGCGGCAGCAGGGCATCGTGGAACTCCCGGGGAGTTTTCCTACACGGTTTTGGCTGGCAGTGGTGGGGGCGGAGGGTGAAAGGTGAGCTCCAGGTGGTTTTGGGAGTTTCTAGCCTGGTGGGAGAGGGCAAGCTTCTCAGCCACGTGAAGCTTACTGGGCTGTCCCCCCCGTCCCTGCCGCTCCTGCAACTCAGGCGGCTTCGGGAGATGCTAGCCCGGGGGTAGCAGTGGTGGGTGAAAAGGGAGTTCCAGGTGGCAGCCGGTGGGGGGTGACAGTGGGCGAAAGGGGAGCTCCAGGCGGTGGCGGATGAAAGGGGAGCTTCAGGCGGCGGCGGGCGAAAGGGGAGCTCCAGGCGGTGGCAGATGAAAGGGGAGCTCCAGGTGGCAGCGGGCGGGGGGGGCGGCCCTCGGGGCCCTGGAAAAGCACTGGCTTTCTGGATGGGATTTACACAAAGCACTGTGCTGCGAAAGATTCTCTCTGCCAGGCAAAAGCAGCATGGGGGGAAGAAGCAGCAGCCGCTGACCTGGAGAGCACATGATGGAGCCCTCCACGTGTTCTCCGGTGACCTGTTTTCTCTCACCCGCTCTATTACAGGGAAAGAGAGAGAGAGTCTTTTGCAGCACTGTGCTTTGGGTCCTGGTAAGTCCGGAAAGCGCTGCGCCAGAAAGAAACAGGATTCAACCTGTTTCTCTCTACTTGGCTTTCTGGATGGGACTTACACTTACAGGCTTTATGCTGTGGAAGACTCTCGTGCTCTCCCAGCAAGAGAGCGGGGCAGAGAAAACAAGTTGCTGGAGAACAACGCTCCATGTGACCCGCTTCTTCTCTCCACCAGTCTCTAGCTAGGAGAGTGTCTTTCGTAGCACAGCGCTTTGGGGACCCATCCGGAAAGCCAGGCACAAGAAACAGCCAGGTTGAAGGCTGGTACTTTCAACACCCACGAGGAACTGACGCTTGGAGCAGTTTTGGAGCTTGTAAGGAGGAGGACCGCTCCTCGGCCCCAGCCATGTGTTTTCAAGCCTGGGCTGCTTGGAGTGAAAAGCTATTGCAATAGCCCAGGCTTGAAAATGCATGGCTGGGGCCAAGGAGCGGTCCTCCTCCTTAACAAGCTCCAAAACTGCTCCAAGCATCGGTTCTTCATGGGCGCTGGCATGCCTTCCCCTCTGCCACCAGCTTTGGGAGGAAGATAAGGTTGCAAGCCCAGTGGGGATGGTGGGGGCCCCACGGCAAGCTAGGCTGCAGGCAGTGAGGCCTTGAATGGAGCCACGCCAGGCCTTGGAGGCTTAGCCAGCCACGCAAGCTTGGTGGGGATGGTGGGGGGGGCACAGCAAGCTCTGGGGATGGGGCGGGAGGGCCTAGCATGACCGCAACTTACCTGTAGGCTGGAGGAAGCAGCTCAGTTGGGGCGCAGGGCAGGCACCATGTGGGAACAGGGAAGGCAGCTTAGGCAGTGAGGAGTGAGTGAGTGGGCAGGGTGGGTGAGTGGGCAGGGTGGGTGAGTGGGCAGGCAGCAACCGGGTGGGAGAGAAACCGGCAACCGGGCGAGTGGGGCAAGGGAGCGAGCAGCGGCCAGGGGACCAGTTCAGGGGCGTGGCCAGCCAGAGGTCACAAGCAGTTCGGTGACCCAGGCCAAATTTCCCCTAACGGTTCTAGCGAACCGGTCCGAACCGGTAAGAACCCACCACTGATACCACCAACAAATCTAAAATGTCCTTCAGGTCCGATTCAAATAACAAGACCCTACAAAAAGCCATAAATGCATATCAGTCTGAAAAAAATAACAGAATCATTTTGAACATTTCAGGTTGCACGAATGCTGCTATTTCACGAGAAAAGAAACACAATTTTCCATAATAACATGCCTGCTGTCAAGCTTAGAGGTGATAATGACAAGGTTTGGAAATGTTTTGCTGCAAGACTTGAATAACTTGCCACCATGAGAGAAAATATGAATTCATATGAGACAATTCTACAGAAGAGTAGCAGGCCCTTTCGCCATCATTCTAAGGTGTAACACAAGTGACTCATGCAATAAGACAAGTGATCCCAAATGTATAAGCAACTCTACAAAAGAACTGGTGAAGACAACCAATTTCAATATGTCCAAACTTAAGTCCCTTAGAAATACTTAAGCCAGACCTGAAATGAGAAGTTCCTTTTATAAAATTTTCAACAGTTTTTGCGTTGGTCATGAAGGACCAACATGTGAGATGTGGGTCATCTTCCACTTGCAAAAAGCATATGGCTATAATCATTGTAGCCATATCAATGGCATGGAAAAGCAATTGGATTATTCACCCTGAAGATTTTTTTCTTATCACAATAATGGGCAGATTCGTCTTCACTATTAATAAGGTACGTAAACTATCCAACTAATTACCACGCTTCTAGAAGTACTGCATAATTTTTCTAATAATGTTCACTACTTCTTTCTTCCCAAATGTTACTTCTCTACTTGCCCAGTCTTGGCTTCCCTTCCATTACTTCCCTTCCACTTGGCACTCATAGGAGCTGGTCATGCAGCTTATACTATAAGTAAGACAAAAGATAAAAGCACAATGTAAAGCAGAAGTGAAAGAGAGCATTGGAGGTACTTCCAGACAGGCTCAAGAGCTGGTCTTTAGCAATAGCAATAGCACTTAGACTTATATACCGCTTCATAGTGCTTTACAGCCCTCTCTAAGCAGTTTACAGAGTTCAGCATATTGCCCCCAGCAATCTGGGTCCTCATTTTACCGACCTCAGAAGGATGGAAGGCTGAGTCAACCTTGAGTCGGTGAGATTTGAACTGCTGAACTGCTGAACTAGCAGTCAGCTGAAGAAGGTTGCAGTGCTGCTTTTAACCACTGCGCCACCTCGGCTTTCCCACAAGGATTTTGATTTACATGTTATCCAAAACACTCTCTCTCTCTCTCTCTCTCTCTCTCTCTCTCTCTCTCTCTCTCTCTCTCTCTCTCTCTCTCTCTCTCTCTCTCTCTCTCTCTCTCTCTCTCTCTCTCTCTCTCTCTCTCTCTCTCTCTCTGTGTGTGTGTGTCTGTATGTATTGCACAACCTTAGAAGATCATATTACCACACTAGTTGGTTCTGCAGCCTTGTATTTTTCTTTATGTCAATATGTCAATAAAATCTTCCTTTTCCCCCAAAATGTTATGCATGGATTTTCCTGTTAAGGGTCTGTAGCTCCTTCTGGGACTGCTTTCTGCCCCCAAATGTGAAATATCATTCAACAAGTTTGTTTCCTGAACTGATGTGATCTAGCACATAATGTCAAACAGTATAAAGTAGAAAACAAACATGCTACCATTTGACAGCATACTCCAGCTTTTATACAACTCTGGGTATTTTTCATAGAACATTAGTCACTACACTTATGGAATGAAATTTGTATGGGTTTTTTTCCCTTAAATTTTCTGCGGTTTGTTAGTATCTGTTGTTCTTCCTATACTTCAGGAATATATATATATCTGGAAGTCAACAGCCACATTTAGATTTACCAAATGTCAGAAAGGCCAGCATAAAACTCAATTTGATTTTATCAATTTTTATTAATTGATTAATTAAATATAGCATGCCTCTTTTCTCTCTTACGAACTTAGAAGGGGCGTTGGTCCTACCTGAACTCCTTTTCTCAGTGGAAGTTGCAGGATAGGCCAGGAATGGATGTTGACCTTGTCCTTCTGCCTAGAGACTGAGTCATCAAAGATGTAGACACGCCCCGATGCCTCTCCCTCAGGCTCCAGTTTTCGACGATGGCGTAGCTGCAACAACAAATGCTCTGCCAGATATTAGTTACACCCCCCCGCTCCAGACCCTACGGTCATCAGGGAGGGACTGGCCTATCCCACAACTTCCACTGAGAAAAGACATTCAGGTAGGACCAACGCCCCTTCTCCAGTGTGGTTGCGGAATAGGCCAGGAATGGGACATACCAAAGCCTGGCTGTCCTGTGGGCAGGTAGCCATTGGGGCTAGAGCATCCAAGGCTAGATGCACCTGTTGAAGAGTCTCCAACCGAAGGAAGCTTCCACTGAAGCAAACACATCCAATTTATAGTGCCTAATAAAAGGCGAAAGAGAGGCTCAGGTGGCTGCCCTGCAGATGTCCTCCAAAGATGCCTGTGTCGACCAGACCGCCATGGTGGCCGCACTCCTTGTAGAATGCACTGTAACTCGTCTTGGCAAGGGGAATGAGTGTAACTCATATGCTTTTGTGATGCAAGCTCTTATCTAATGGCCTATCGTGGGAGAGGATACCTTGGAGCCCACCGAAGCCGGTTGGAAAGACACAAATAGTGCCTCCGACCTCCATGTCCCTCCGAGGAGGTCCCTCTCAAGTGCCAGGCAGTCAGGTGGAGCCACTGAGGCTCTGGATGGAATAAGACCCCCTGGCTGAGATTCTCTCCAGAGGGATTCTCCAGGGACGAATCACGGACAGACTGACCCATGAACCACGGATGCCTGAGCCAGTATGGAACAATGAGGAGGACCTCCACTTCCTCCGCAATCATCTTCCGGATTACTGCCGGGATCAGAGGCAGAGGAGGAAAGGCGTACAACAGGCCCCTTGGTCACCTGCATCATAAGGTATTGATTCCTTTGGCCCCTGGGGACCTGAACCTCATGAAAAAAATGAGGGAGTTGGGAGTTCTGATGCGATGCAAATAGATCTACGCTTGGCTGTCCAAATCTGCTGCAAATGTCCTGGAATATGTCCGGATGTAGTCTCCACTCTGTGTGGTCCACAGTAAGTCTGCTCAGGCAATCTGCCAGGATGTTTGAGGAATCAGTTATGTGTTCTGCCTTGATTGATAGGAGGTTTGACTCTGCCCAAGTCCCTAAGAGTAATGATTCTCTCATGAGGGGAAGGAAGTGAATGCCTCACTGGCGGTTAACATGGGCTTTCGCCGCCACATTGTCAGTCAATACTAACACGTGCTTCCCCTTCAGAAGATCTTGAAAGTGGCGGAGGACTAGGTGTATTGCCCCCAATTCTAACCAATTAATGTTGTTTTTGAGGTCTTTAGGAGACCAGCGGCCCTGAGCCAATTGGTTCTGTATGTGCACCCCCCAGCCAAACTGGCTGGCATCCGATGTGAGGGTGATGTGCTCAGGCTCTCAGAAGGTACAACCTTTACTGAGGACCAGAGAAGACCACCATCGGATGGATTGTAAAAATTTATCAATTTTTAATTAATTGATTAATTAAATATAGCATCCTCTTTTCTCATTTACGAACTTAGAATTAGAATTTTGAAAGTAGTATATTGGTTCTGGAATTGAAGGTTGTATACTACTTCTATATTTGATTGTGGGATGAAGGTGCACCAAGTACAGAGAATTTGTGTTGACCAATGTCTGATAAAAAAGTGGCCCTTGCTAGATTTTGTAAAACTGTTCTGCTGTGATGTTAACATAAGGCAATTTTACAGATAAATGGGCAGTTGCTTCAACAGTTCCACTACTGAAGATCAATGATCTATATAATACGTATTGTACATTTACTCAGGTATTTCCTTTGCATATTCAGTAGGCAAAGTTTAATGCTACATAACCATTAAATGTGCAGAACCAATTGCATTACTAAGTTTAAAAACAATGTTCACCATCTCATAGACAAATAGTCTGACAGACAGACAAACACAGATATTTGTTTGGCTGATACCAGGTGTCCTCTCTCTCTCTCTCTCTCTCTCTCTCTCTCTCTCTCTCTCTCTCTCTCTCTCTCTCTCTCTCTCTCTCTCTCTCTCTCTCTCTCTCTCTCTCTCTCTCTCCCTCCCTCCCCCTCCCTCTCCCTCCACCTATAACTATACCCTAAACCCTGCTCCTAAAATGCAATATGTTTACAGGAACACGTTTCTACATGCACAGCTGCTATACCGAGTAATGTAAGGTCACAGCACGAATTGCATCTGGTGAGAAGGATATGAATGCCTTACCTCACCAGATTTTAAACTCTGTTCTTAGTAAATCCAGGAGATTATCTTTGACAAGAAGACAAGTAATAGCAGACAAGCTGCCTTCCCTTTTTACAGATTTTCTTCCAGTTTTTCAGTCACAAAGGAACATAGACTGTACCGCAGACCACAGATTTGCTGAAGGAAATAGCCCAGCTTGGCCTGACCACAGACTGTGCCTTGATTTTTCCTGTAAAAAAAATAACAACAAAAAGTGTCTTTGGAAGAGAAATCAATTTAGACTATTTTTCCAGAAGATAAAACTATTGCAAAACTTTTTATAAGAAACTCACATTTCAGAGGTACTTTATTAGATTCTGAATATATGTTTTAACATTTTAGATGCTTCAATTATTATATACAAATTTCCACTTTGCACTTTTTTTCTATCAACTATTTCCTTCAAAGTTATAGTTCTTGGCCATTGCATAAAGATTTTCTACTGTTGTCTTTTGAGAGCATTTTCAAGGGAGTCATCATAAGCAAGTAGATGTCATTGGTGATTGGAGCCAGAGTTGTAGTTAAAAATCAGCAGTCATTGAATTGTTTTCCTTCTGATCTTTTTTGTCTCTTTCCCTCTCATATTCTTACTAACAGAGGCACATAAAGAATAGGTTGACAGTTTGGTACGAGAACTTTGGTAATTAGACCAGAGCAGTGGTGAAATCCAATTTTTTTTACTACCGGTTCTGTGGGCGTGGCTTGGTGGGAGTGGTGTGGCTTGGTGGGCGTGGCTTGGTGGGTGGGCGTGGCAGGGAAAAGATACTACAAAATCTCCATTCCCACCCCACTCCTGGGGAAAGGATATTGCAAAATCTCCATTCCCACTCCACTCTGGGGACAGCCAGAGGTGGTATTTGCCAGTTCTCCGAACTACTCAAAATTTCCGCTACTGGTTCTCCAGAACCTGTCAGAACCTGCTGGATTTCACCCCGGACCAGAGCCAGAAGATGGCCCTGTTAGGTTGCTAGTCCTGTGTTAGGGCTGTGAAAAAGAACCCAAAAATTTAAATTAGGTAAACCTTTCTGAAAATCACAGAAAATCACAACAGATTTCAAATCACAGCCACCTCCAATTGCATTCAAAGAAAAATGCAGCGATGTTTCCATTGAGTCTGTGTCATTTACAAAGGCTCAACAAATAGAGGAACATTCAGCATGCTTATTATTGGCAAGAGGACATGGACATTACATGACTGATGCTTTATTTAATTAAGTGTGCACAGTAACAATAAATATAGTAAGTTAATTTCTGGTTCGATGGAATTGCTGACTGAGAACGTATGTTTGTGTATATGTTCGAGTGTTGGGTGAGTAGATGTTTTGGTGGGGGATTTTTTTTTTGTAATTATTTAAATGGACTGCAAGCAAAGATAATGAATGCATGTTATTTTACAACATATTGATACTTTAGTAATTAACAGCAAAAATCAATACAAAAGTGTGCCAACGTAATTAAGAATATGCCAAAGTCACTCACCAACTGCATTTACATTTCTGTCAATGTTTGCAAGTGCTAGGAGCACTTACTTGCAATGCAAATGCTTATGAAATGCCTCTCTCTGTAACAACAAAATACAAAGTACACAGATGCCTTTACCCACATAAACAGTGTAGATCTTTAACAATAAATACATAAGATTCCGAAAGACTTTTGTGATTTCTGGTGGGAATACATTAAACCCATGCAGGTTCTTCCCTGGTGTATTGTACTTCTGTTTCAGTCTCTGTTTACTGCTGCTTTCACTCATCATGTGATAGACAGGCTGCCATTTCATTCTCTTGAAATAAAGGTGCAAACATCAGTAAAAGCTGCCTTAATGGTGGCTGAACACTCCAGGGACAACCTTTCTAAACAGTTGAGGAGCTATTCCAAATTTTAAGCAGACTTAGATTTGTGTGTAGTTGTTGTTGGCTTAAAAAAAAACCCCAACCTTTAACCCTCAAGTATGAATGTAAAAGTAAATGTATGACTACCTCTAGCAATTTTATTCTATTATGCTGCTTCCCAATTGGATTACAAGGAACTTGGTAACTCTATCTGGAGCTCTTTTTTAAAGCCATTTTGGATGGAGAGAGATGATGGACTGTTTAGATTTAAGCATAATGAAAATGTTGAAGTTGAAATTGTGTATACTATTAGTGTTATAGTATGATATGCAGACTAAATGAAGAATATTCACACACACACACACACACACACATACCCACGCACGTACACGTTTCCCTGAAAATAAGACCCTGTCTTATATTTTTTTAAATCCTGAAATAAGCGCTTGGCCTTATTAGCAATAGCAATAGCACTTAGACTTATATACCGCTTCATAGTGCTTTACAGCCCTCTCTAAGCGGTTTACAGAGTTCAGCATATTGCCCCCAACAATCTGGGTCCTCATTTTACCGACCTCAGAAAGATGGAAGCCTGAGTCAACCTTGAGCCGGTGAGAGTTGAACAGCTGAACTGCTGAACTGCAGTGCTGCACTTTAACCACTGCGCCACCTCAGCTCTATTATTGCCATGCACTCAAAAGCCCAATTGGGCTTATTATCAGGAGATGTCTTATTTTGGGGAAAACAGGGTATGTATGTATCAGAGGTGTGTTTCTCCCAGTTCGGACCAGTTTGCCCGAACCGGTAGCAACCCGCTGATGACGTCACGATGACGTCACAGAACCGGATCAGTCGGTGCCGGTCTGTGGAGGCCGCCATTTTTGGGGGGATTTTTTTTTTAACTTTCTGGAATTTTTTTCAAGTTTTTTTCTTCTTCTGCGCAAGCGCAGAAGCTGAGTTTTCAGCACTGCGCATGCGTCGCCATCTTGGTTTTGGCTTTTTTTCTGATTTTTTGCTACTGCGCATGCGTGCGCGGCCACACGTTGTGGGAGAAAGTGAACCGGCAGCGAGGTAAGTTAGAACCCACCCCTGGTATGTATGTATGTATGTATGTATGTATGTTTGTATGTATGTATGTATGTATGTATGTATGTATGTATGTATGTATGTGTGTATGTATATATATATATATATATATATGTATGTATGTATGTATGTATGTATGTATGTATGTATGTATGTATGTAAATTTATTATATAACAGAATAGATAGAAACATACCATACCTACAGAAACATTCATAGGAAGCTTTTGTACCATGTCTGTCCTTTTGTACTGACAAAATGTCCGATAAACTGCCTTGTTTTCCCCATGTCTTTCGCATCTCCTCCTGGTGAAGATTTGTGCTTCAGCCATTTATGGCATTTTTAGTTTGCATATTTACTTATTTCACTTGCATGCTTCCACTTTTCCCCAGACTCTCTGTTCAATGGCAGCAATAAAAATCATACAGTAACAAAATTAAAATATCCATGATAAACACAAACATAGCACTCACTCTGAGTGCTTTCCATGACAGCTTTGAAAAGGGGATCCCTAAAGAGCCCAATCGAATTTCCAGAAGTAAACTGTCCCATATTTTCAGTGCCATGACATAAACATGTATCCTGGCATTCACACTTCACAAAAATGGATGCACCCCAATTCAAGTTGGTTAACTCTGGTTAGAGCAGGCAGTCCTGTAGGGACCTCACCATCAAGCCATTGGACATCTTTGTAAGTCAAAACTAGCATTCTGAATTGCATTGGAAACCTACTACTCGTAGCAGCAAATGCAGGGTCTAGACCAGAGGTCTTCAAACTTGGCAACTTAAAGACTTGTGGACTTCAACTCCCAGAATTCTCCAGCCAGCATAGCTGGGAGTTGAAGTCCACAAGTCTTTAAGTTGCCAAGTTTGAAGACCTCTGGTCTATTCTATTATTCTGGCAGTTGAAATCCACAAGTCTTTAAGTTGCCAAGTTTGAAGACCTCTGGTCTAGAGTGCAGCTGTAATAGGCAAAAGGTGACAGGCACCAGTCAGCAAGTAGACCACTCCAATGCTTTATTTTGAACCACCTACAGATGCCAGGTGGTTTTCAAAGATCATTCTCTATAGAATATATTGCAGGTACTCAACTGAAGGATAATAATGGTATGAGTTATGTTAGACGATATAATGGATGGTTCGGGAACAATTCTGCAACCCTCCATTACAGCTGCTAAACAAAGGATTGTAACCCTAAACCTAGCCTTAAGCCTAGTAGCAATATTATCCACCGAGGTGAATCATATATAATGACTTTTCTATATTGCCAAGAAATGGGTAATGAGCCATTTGTTTGCTGTGAACAATCACCTGTGAACAATCACCTGTTTTTTAAAAAATCCTCTTTTTCTCATTATTTGCTTGGGATAGCATTTCTGAGTAATTTGAGGATGTGGTGGTCTGCTTTTGGTTTTTCTTGACACACTTCTTTTCATCTCTACAAGCTCCCTGGCAGCCCACACATCCTAAGTAGAGAAAACTCTCTGAAATGTAACTCCTCTTCATGTCCTCCCTTGGGATTTAAGGATGTCCAACAAGCCAGGGAAGTTCCTGTATAATGAAGAGTTTTTACAAGGAGGGGTAGGACACTTCTACATTCTCTTTAGCCATCTCATAACTAAGATGAGTGTAACCCCGAATTACACTAATAGCATTTTTCTTTTCTTCTGAAAAAAAATGTAAATAATCTTTTGTGTAATGAGAAATTAAATAAAATTAGTAGCATTAAATGAAAATGATTCAAAGTTGTAGAATTAATGTATATTTTTTTATTTATAAAATTCACTGGCTTCCCATCTTACCATAGAGTAACATATACAGTTAAAACATAAAAAGTTAAAATCAGACATTAAAACCAAGGATACATGGGGAGAGCGGGGGCAGAGTGGGGGGAGGTGGGATCTATTATTACTCAATCAACCATCTGCATTGCGCTGTTCCCCAACTGGGGCCACTGGCCAACTGGCAGAGCCACGTCTTTAGGCCCTTATAAAAAGATAGGAAGGTTGGAGCCAACCTCACATCGGGGGGGGGGGGCAAGATGTTCCAGACTGCAGGAACAACAACAGGAAATGCCCTCTTTCTGGACTCTGCCAGTCGGAATAATCAGTCTGATAGGACCTGCAGCATGCCTCCTCTACTGGCGCAAGTGCTATGGGCCTTTCTAGTGGGGTGAGATGGACCCTCAAGTAACCTGGACCCATGCCATGAAGGGCTTTAAAGGTGATCACCAATATCTTGAATTCAGATGTGGGTTCCTCCCGGTTTGGACTGGTTCGCCCAAACCGGTAACGACCTGCTGGTGACATCACAATGACATCATGGAACCAGTTCCGTCGGTGCCAGTCCATTGGAACCGCCATCTTTTTTTTTAATTCTGCTGCGCATGCGCAGAAGTTGAGTTACTGGCACTGCTCATGTGTCGCCATCTTGTTTTTGTCTTTTTTTAAAAAATCCAATTTTTTGGCACTGTGCACGTGCGCGCACGCCCATGAGGCGCAACCATGTGGCGCGGGAGGAAGTGAACTGGCAGCGAGATAAGTTAGAACCCACCCCTGCTTGAATTACACCCAGACTGGTATACACAGATGGGTAACCAAGGCAGCTCACAAAACAGTAGTGTCACAGGGACCATTCTTGGGGGGGGGCCCAAAACGGCCCGTGTAGCTGCACTCTGCACCAGCTGTAGCTTCTGAATGGTCTTCAAGGGTTTAGCACTAGTCAGTGATGCTAGGAGATAGAGTGGGTGGATGAAGGTAGCACCATGTCATAGGCAGGTTATCTCACTTCTTCATTTGTCTTTGAGAGACATTTGCATCCACCAGTTCTGAATTTCAAATGTTCAGATGTATATCCTAGTTTTTGTCAAAAGCTTCACTGTGCCTTCTCTTTACACTACAGCTAAAAAGAGTTATACTGTGGTGATTATGTAGTCGGGTGCCATTTCGGAAAACTTCATTAAAGATAAGTTCGGTTATGATTTAACAGTCCCAGTGGCTTAGAGTTAAATTTCGAAGTTCCAGCTGGCCACACTTTTGCTCACTTTAGCAAAGCACGGCACATTGTTAGATTTTTCTGATAAAGTCTGCTCTTTGTGATTCAGCAAATCTCTTCCTCTCCACACAACTGGCATCTTCATTGTTAAGCACCCCAGAGATAAACAAATCAAAATGGAGTGTACTCAGATGAAAAAGGTATTCCCAATCATACATGCAGATTACACATTATTCATGCAGTAAAAAACAAAAACAAACAAACACTGAATTACACAAATTTAAGGCTGAGGAGTAAACAGAGCCTTTTTTTCAGCTTTTAAAACGATTTGACTATTGTTGTCGGATTATATAGTCCTCCACACTTCCCATTATATACAACTGTCTCTAGTTTGCAATGATATAAAGTAATCCAATCTACATCCTAAACTTTTTTAAAAAAATAAATAAAAGTAAGTTCCATTTAAATCAAATATTTACTTCCAAGAATGATTGAGATGCCAGGTGCCTGCCTAGCAAAATAATTTCACATTCATTCTCTCTTAAATATTGAAAGATAAACTGCAAATATGAAAGGTCAAATAACAAGGCATGGACAATTCAGGCTGCTGAGGAGCAAATCTCACAATGAGCAAAGAGATCAACATAAGATAAAATGTTCCAATCCTTTACAACGTAAGGAGGTTAAAATCAATATGATATCATGGCAATGCGACAGTAGTCAATCTTTTCTGCACTGGTTGTTGTTAGTCTTCATTAAGAAACATAATTTTAATGTTTTATGCTGCTTTCTCCAACCTAGCATTCTCAAGTCTTAAACCAAGCAACTAAGTTATCAGCCAGCATAGCTGCTTCAAGACACACTTTTAAGAAATGAAGTCCCACACAACTAGAGGATACTAGATCAGGGAAAGTTGTCTAATGCCAACAAAATTTCTAAATATCTTATCAAAAGCAAATCAACAATGAAAAGTAAATGAATTCCACTGGAGGAAAATTAGCAGAGTAAACATTTATTAGGGGAAAGCAGGATGTCACAAAATACGAACTCTGCTGTCCAACTGAAAATCTTTATTTTCTTATAGCTTAGCTTTTTGCATTTTCAAAAAACAAAACAGCATTGCTATTGTTAGGGAAATAAACATTTTTTAATCAGCTTAATCTCTCCAACCTCCTCTGCCTTGTTTTTCCCAATAAAAGGACAAAATAATTTCAGTGGGATAATCATTTAGATGTTGTTTTGCCATAATTCCTTCCAAACCTATTATTCTATGTTCTAAAGTTGCAAGAAAATAATGAAATATAACTTGCAGGATGGCATTTCTTTATGCCAAGCCACTAACTTAGGAAGGGGAAGAATTCAACCTTCAAGATTAAGCCTTAAGAAGTTTTTTTTTAGTATCAGAACTGAGCAGGACTCCTTTTTTCTATTTAAAGAATGATCTCCATATATAAATAGAACAGAATAACAGAGTTGGAAGGGACCTTGGAGGTCTTCTAGTCCAACCTCCTGCTTAGGCAGGAAACCCTACACCACTTCAGACAAATGATTATCCAACATCTTCTTAAAAACTTCCAGTGTTAGAGCATTCACAACTTCTGGATGCAAGTTGTTCCACTGATTAATTGTTCTAACTGTCAGGAAATTTCTCCTTAATTCTAAGTTGCTTCTCTCTTTATATGTGTATATACCGTGTTTCACTGAAAATAAGACCCTGTCTTATATTTTTTTGAACCCTGAAATAAGCCCTTGGCCTTATTGCCATGCACTCAAAAGCCCGATTGGGCTTATTATCAGGGAATGTATTATTTTGGGGAAAACAGGGTATATATATATTTTATCTCATCACCATAATTTAATACAGGGGAGGTGTATTTTATTGTTGATATTATAAACATTTGAGAATCTGAAATCTATTGGAAGCCATACAAAGATTAGAGATGAACTAGTAGATTCACAAGATGTAATTTATGCTCCCACCTGTTGTCTTCCTAGTAGATTATCCTACATCTATTTAAGATGAAGGGCCCATTGGTTTTGCATGTTATACATCCTATTGTATGTACAGATGGGGGCAAGGCCAAATTTGGTATTTTGAAACCATTTTGTAGACATTCTCACAAAATGGTTGCTATAGAGCAGTGGTTCTCAACCTGTGGGTCGCGACCCCTTTGGGGGTCGAACGACCCTTTCACAGGGGTCGCCTAAGACCATCGGAAAACACATATTTCCGATGGTCTTAGGAACCGAGACACCGTTCCTCTATCCGTCTCCAGGCGGGTCCACACACATGCTTCGATCCTAGGTAGAGGCCGATGTAGGGTCTCCTGCTTGGGCAGGGGGTTGGACTAGATGACCTGCAAGGTCCCTTCCAACTCTGTTAATCTGTTAAATGCAAATAGACTACTGCAAAAAAAATCTGTACCATGGGAACTTCTGAGCATGCGCAGAAGCCGAATTTCCAGCACTGCGCATGCGTCGCCATCTTGTTTTTGGCTTTTGCAATTTTTTTTAAAAATGTCAGCACTGTGCATGCATGTGCGCACAAAGTACCCACGCACCCACGAGGCGCACCCACGCAGCGCAGGATGAAGTGAACCGGCAGTGAGGTAAGTTAGAACCCATCCCTGAGTTTCCTAATAATTTTATTATTTTATGGTTGGGGGTCACCACAACATGAGGAACTGTATTAAAGGGTCGCGGCATTAGGAAGGTTGAGAACCACTGCTATAGAGGGTTTGACTATACTCTGAAAATTTGTCATGCCAGTGGTTTAGCCAGTTCACAAAGCACTTAATTTCCAAAAAACAAATTTGATGAAGTGGTTCGCATTAACTCCACAGGATGTACTTTACCGATCCGGCCGAAATTGTCTTCTTACTGAATCATTGGGCACTTTTTGAAACAAAGCACTCAGAATCCTGTAGCACCTATGTGGAGAACAGAGACATCTTGTAAAAAAGAAAAGAAATAATAAATTATGTTGGAATTTACCAGTTTGCTTTGCAGCCTGCCAGCTCCACATGTATTTGAGTGTGAAAAAAATGAGCAAAATCCAATATTTTGTTAGCCTATTTCCCACCTATATAAAAATCATCATGTCTAAATCATAAACAATAATCTTAGATGACTTAAGACTTGGAACAAGATAAATTTGTTATTTCAATCTTCAGACTAAAAGGACCCAATAGCCAGTCTGCCTAGACAGGGCCAATTCAGAATCTGGGAACTGTTGGGAGACTACATTGCTCTCATGTTTTGATTGTAGTCTTCTCGAGTGCACCTTATTGGTCAAAATGAAAATTAGAATCCTGGACAAGATAGAATTTTGGTATGACACCCAAGGAGGTGTTTGCAGTTCAAGCTTCAGCAGCTCCAGACATACTATTTAAGAGTGATTACAGTGACGGTGCGTTCCTATTTTTCTCACTTAAATCTATGGGACATGTTTCTTTAACGTTGACAGTACTTTACTTAGTGTTAACCATCTCCAATTGCATTATGCACAGCAGGGGTGGGTTTCACTTACCTTCGCCACCGGTTCGCGTCGTGACGTCCCCTTGCGCGATTTCACTTCCGCGCATGCTCAGAAGGTGGATTCAGCCCGAAACACAGCTGAGGAGCTCATCATCTGTGCTTCAGTGAAGAAATAAAGACCAGTATTAACCCGGGGGCAGGCGGGAGGGCTTTTTTAAAAGCACAGAACGCTGTGAAGCCATCCAAACACAGAAAAAATCGACCAAACATTCAGAAAAAAAGATGGCGGCGAACACGGACCGGCACAAACAGAACTGGATCCGTGACGCCAAAATTACATCACCAGCAGGTCGCTAACGGTTCAGGCGATCTGGAGGAACCCACCCCTGATGCACAGTCATACCACTATTAATGTTTTTTCTGTTAAAAAAATAGCCCATGGTTTTTAATCTGACTACTATCAACCAGTTTAAGTGATGGGCATTTTTACATGGAACGTCTAACATTTTCCTTGCTCACTGTCTGTTTCTTTTAATATCAAGAGTTTCGGCTGCTCATTGTTCTTGAAATGAGTCTAAGAAAAATATATAAATATTGGATGCATACATATATTAGAGGGTATACTATGCTCTATGGAACACTGTATTATGCTTATTGCTGTTCTTGTGATAAATAGACCTACCTTAAGAACAATTTATTCATATATTAATGTGCCTTATGGGAGACATAATCAGCTTCATTAGAGAGCATTATTATGGTAAATCTCTGCAAAAACATCTTGTATAACAAGACAACAAGATCAATAAAAAGACTCATCATCATACATGTGTAATATTGGTAAAAGAGAGTAGATGTTAAAGATGTTACTGAGCTCTTTTCATTTGTGCTCACAAAATACAGCGGTTTGGCTGCATTTTAGCTCATAGTGTATCTTCAATGGAGGCCTCCCGCACTATACTCCATCAAGTCATCTACTTTAGAGACAGAATAGATTAATTCCTTCAGATATTTTAAATACATCATGTGCTTTGAGTACTTTAAATCTTATCTGCAAATGCAAATGACCAATCAGAACTCATTAATATTTTAGGCAATGCCAGTTCATATTTGCTACTCTAAAACTTCCATGGGAAAGTAATGATGTAAAACCAGGACTAATAAAGTTTTCTGCCTGGAAATCAAATAATCAGCCTGAACACCCAGTTCCCAGCCATTAAGAAGCTCCCAAGCAATAATTTTTATTCAGTAGGAATGTCATTCATAAACCACCTTATAGGCAGAAGTGAAAGTGAATGCATTTTCCACAAGTTCTGTTTTAAAATCCTGTTTATATAGAATGTTATTTTAAAAAAGAGGTTGATTTGAGAATTACGTTGTTCATAATAGATGAAATTTGAATTTTTATTGAGTTTTGTTTAAACACTATAACATATTATTTAATGTATGGTAGAGTTGGTAGAGTTTTCTTGGTAGAAAACTCTACCAAGAAGTTGCTACAAACAATGTTGACTACAAACAGGAAGTTCTACTGTCCTCTGACAAATCCCACATCTTATATCTTGCAGTTTCTGAATCTATAAATACATGAGAATTAGTGTGTGCATGTGATGTAATTGAACTGGATTCAGCAGAGTCTTTTTTGTGAATGGAAATAAATCTCATTCATAGATGAAACTGGCAATCCATTTGAGGCCTCTGCCTACAGTAATGGATAGGTATCTGCCTCTTCCCATCCAGATGTGGGGGAAATCGCTTGAGGTAATCAGTTTCCCCAAATAGAATACATGAGGAAATAAACTGTTGGGATCTGTGGCTCCTTGGAGTCTAGGAGAATAGAGGCAAAAATGGAGGATGTTAGAACAAAGATGACACAAATCTGTGCTGTGTTGCTATTCATTGCAATTTCAATGCACAATATTATAAAAACCTGATGAATGGCTCCTTCAGTTGACATTTCAGCCCTACCGCACATCATCTAGCACAAGACTTCCAAATAACACACTAAACCAGTGATGGCGAACCTATGGCACACCTCAGCCATATCTGAGGGCACGCAAGGCGTTGCCCTATGTCAGCTCCAGCACGCATGCACACGCTCGCCAGCTTATTTCCGGCCTTCTTTTTGGCTGTTTTCGCTCTCCCCAGGCTTCAGGAAAGCCTCCTGAACCCTGGGGAGAGCGAAAAACAGCCCAACGGGCCTACCGGAAATCCAAAGGCTTCAGTGAGGTGTGTGTGCATGCGTGGAGGTGCAGCGTGGGGGGGTTGTGTGCATGCGTGGGGGGCAGCAGGGGGTTGTACGCATGCACAGGGGGAGGGCATTGCATTATGGGTGTGGGCACGCGCGCGCACCCTTTTGGCACCCGAGCCAAAAAAGGTTCGCCATCACTGCGCTAAACGCTCTAATTACTCCATGCACTTCTTTTCTTTCTTTCCCATTGTACTGTTGACCAATTGAGCTTGAGCAGCAAAGAATTACAGGATATTATGTTTCCTGGCACCCTCTGGTGGTCATCTGGATTTGAGCAGCTAACATGTCACTAACAGATTACTGCTGCTGAAGAAAGTAGAGTTTGGGACATGGATTTAACTGTTGGGATTGATTGTTGTAGGAGCAAGAGCCCCAAACTTTTCATCAGAAGAAGAAGGGAGGAACCAGAGCTCCTAGAAGCAGCAGTCTCTGGGAAGGGAATCCCTTGCCAGGCAGACTACAGGATCCAGTCCTTTCAATTCTAATTTCAATTGCATAATTGAAGCCAGGCAACTTCAAGGCTTCTTACTTTAATGGGCTGACTAACCCATTAAAAAAAAGGAGGGTCTGCAGAAGTGGGAATTCCAGTCTCTCTTGTAGCCAAAAAAGGATTGAAGGCAGACAAAGATACCAGGGTTCAAAGTGTATGTTCCCACAAAACCATTTGGAGCCACAGAATTATCAGCATGGAGCATGTATTTTGAAGCTGCCTCCCTGATGCACACCAACATGCCGTCCATCGTCAGAATATAGCATTCTAAGGGAGATAATTAGAAGAAATATCACTTTATAGTATAGCGACTTAAGCCACACTCAGGTTGTTTCATCTGTGGGACCCTGAGATACAAGACATGGAAACACTCAGGAAACAGTGAGTTATCCTCATACTAGGCAAGGAGGCTATGTGGTTTTGTCCTGTTGTTTGTGACTGGGTCCCTTTATGGATATCTTCATATCCCCTCTGAATCATTTATCCAAATCCTTGAACTGACTTGTGCCCATCTCTTCTGAGATATCTTTTCACCCAACTATAACCATTGAGCCCTGAGAACAATATGGCTATAAACAACATTATCAGTAATGCCTATTAATCTTGGGCAATTCTACTTTCTCTTGGCTTCATCTCAGCATTCAGACCTGCTGCACTAGACTCCAACACTGAATTAAAGCAACAGTAGTCATAAAACAAAATAATGGGTGAATCAGTTTGTTTACAATCCCTCTTATTCCTCTGAAAGTTTCCCAAGATTACATATCATTCTGGAAGTAAAGCATCTTTTAAAGTTTCTAAGAGATTTAAAAAAGGAGAGAACATATAGAAAACTGACCATTCCATGCATGGTTTAAACCTTGCAACTTTTAAAATATGCAAGATTAGACACAAATCCACTATGGCACATTTCAGACTTGATTAACAGAAAGAACTATGTAAGTAAAACCATTGGATGCCACTTTAAAAAATATCTAACAAAATCCAACCTTTGGAACTGAAAATATATTGTCTCAGCACTCTCAAAATGTGGGGTACAAAATATGAATGGTCCCACTTTATTAATTGTATAGGATCTAAATGTGATATGCTGTATCATATTTAGATCCTATACAGCAGCCCAGTATAAAAACCACCCTCATGTTAGACTTTAACTCAGCCTTCTACATTTATACCCTTCCATTTATTTATCTATTCATTTATGCATTCATTATTTCAATTGATATGCCCCCCATCTCAATTTCCTATCTCTCGGCAGGTAAAAACACCATAAAACCTATAACAATAAAAACAACTCATGTCATCAACCAAAGTTAAACAGATCAGCCAAGAACCCAGCAACATCGCCATTGCATGAGCTCTGCCACATATCCGGCTTCCCTAGTTTGTTGACAAATTCATGTCTTTAAGGCATTATGAAAGGTCAGCAGGATCAGGCCAATTTATTCTCTTGGGATATGATGTTCCAAAAGGTAGGTATCACAACAGGAATGATTCTCTTCCTGTGCCCCACTAGATAGCCTTAGATGCATAGAATCCAGATCATGCCTCTCCTCTCGGACCTAATGGGATGGGTACACTCAGGGAATAGGGATCCCTGAAATAACAGAGCTCCATGCCATGAAGGGTTGTACAGGTCACTACCAGTAACTTGAATTAAGCATAGGACACTAGCAACCAATGCAAGTCATGGAGCAGAAAATACCGTGATCAGGAAGCACATATAATTGCCAATGCCACTGCATTCTATGCCTCCTGCAGTCCCATGTAAAGCACATTGCAGTATTTGTATTTTGTATTTGTATTTGTTTATTTGTCAAGCATATATGATTATAAGCAAAGTATAAACAGTAAAACATGATTGAATATATATGTAATAGTACAAGCATGAATAAGAGTAAAAGAGGTATGAATATAGGGGTACATTAGGACAGGAACGGTAGGCACGATTGTGCGCTTATGCACGCCCCTTACCAACCTCTTAGGAATGGGGTGAGGTCGATGGTAGATAATCTGAGGTTGAAGTTTTTGGGGTTAGGGGAAGAAACTACTGAGTCAGGTAAAGTGTTCCAGGCATTAACCACTCTGTTGTTGAAGTCGAATTTTTTGCAATCAAGTTGGAGCGGTTTACATTAAGTTTGTATCTATTGTGAGCTCGTGTATTATTGTGGTTGAAGCTGAAGTAGTCGTTAACAGGTAGGACATTGTGGCAGATAATTTTGTGAGCTACACTTAGGTCAGATCGAAGGCGGCGTAGTTCTAAATTTTCAAGTCCCAAAATTTCAAGTCTGGTTTCGTAAGGTATTCTGTTGTGAACAGAGGACTGTAATACTCTTCTTGTGAAGTATCTCTGGACATTCTCAATTGTGTTAATGTCTGATATGTAGTGTGGGTTCCAGACAGATGAGTAGTCCAGATCTGTTGGGATTTCAAGTCAATATAACCAGGAGTAAGAGTCTCAGTCTCTACTTAGGCTGGAAAAGTCCAATCTAGCCAGATCTGATCTTGATCCCAACATTAAATGCAGAATAGTGAGTCTTCCAATAGTCAATGAAAGAACCATGAGACAAGCAGCAGTGTTCCTCGTTTTCAAGCATCAAAGCAAGCTGTCTGTACATAAATTAAAAATGGATTAAAATGAAAGTAAAAAAGCAATTATATATAGTAGCCATTTCTCAATCCTTTTTTCTTATTAAAATCTGAAGCAATAGTAGGGTAGTTAGAAGGCTGTGCTAATAATATTTATCAAAATCCTGCATGAACAAGACAGTGGTGTGCTTTCAGCACAAACAAGATAATTGCAGGATCTAAGCTTACATTCTGGGGAGGTTTCAGCTATTTCCCCAGAGAAGCTTCCAAGAGAAGAGAGGGCTAGTAAACATAAGCCAACTGCAGATAAGGCTGCCCTTTTCCTGCTTCATGTGATAGACTTGGTTGTCATGCAGATAGAGTAGTTTTTGTGTCTTTTTCTTTTTTTCCTTCTTTTACATTTTCAAGATATATTATATTTCAGTTATTTGTATGAAGCCTAAAGTATCTTAACAAATGTTATAGGCTGCACGTTACATACTGTTTTACACCAGAATTACAACTTGTCCCTGAATGACACAACTAGTAGCATCATAAATTTGGAACCAAGAAATAGGGATGAATGGGCGCCTTAATATCACGTTCAAATTATTTAAAACATATCAAGGAAGAAACTTGAGGGCCTCAGCATTAAATAAAACTTTCCCTTGGCTATACTTTCCATATGCAACACACAAACATAATCCTTCACTCAGTTGCAAATCCTCTTCCCTTCTGCATTCAAATGAGAACTGGGTATCTGCCACAGTTTGAACTATCTTCTTAAAATAAGTCACAGGATTTATTTATAACAGAAAATCCTCTTGCATTTTCCTCCCGGAAGATAATCAGTGTGCTTCAACTACAAGATGGAGAACCATCATCCTGCAAGGTAGAATGGGTTTATTATCCCAAGAACAGGCAACTTTTCCCCACATTTGTGAAATCTGAAGCAGGGTATTGCAATTTTAGAATATATATTAAGTTGAACAAACACTGTGCCACTGAAAAATCTTTAAATAAATGTGTACTTGTGTTGATCTGTCTCTTTCTTTAATCCAGTTTGTGTACACATGTGTGTGTAAAGATTATTTTTACTGTCCTATATTCTTATGGTCAGTAAAATGTCTTGTAATTGACTGTAGTTTATAATCAAGATCTCTGCAGAAACTGAAATGGAACCAAATAAAAATTGCAGCTCTGCTCTTGCTTAAATTGTTTTGTGGTTTTGAGGGGGCTTGATCATTGCTGCCTTTATAATTAGATGAGTACTCACGGATGAATAGAAGCATACCTGACAACTAGAGAATATTGGGATACCCATGTCCTTAAAATCTCCAGAAACCTAGCAGCTTTTTTATTTCCTGCCCTTAATATTTATGGTACATTCTGTCACCACTGCAGGTCATCTATAAGTGAATAACAACTGCTGGGATTTTAGAATTGAAGATGTAGCATTCCTTAAGTCTCAGATTTTAGTTTAAAAATAGTCCCACATGGTTCTAGTCTGCAAAGAAAGGGAATGAAAAAACAAACATGATATCACCAGACATCATTAAACAAATGAAACCTATGATGTTGGTTGCACATTTGGTTCTTATTTATTTCTATCATGCTTGTGTGTTTCATGGCAGCATCTTATATTGGTAATAAGACCTTATAAGATTTTTAAAGTGACTATTTAAAACTTCCATGGATATTTTAAGAAGTTTTCTTTAACACAACTTTAAACGTCTAACCAGAAGATAGCAGTTTTACAAAGCTTGCTAAAAACAGGTAAATATATCCTAGTTGTCTGTATTCATACCTGAACACCATTGACTATATGCATACAATTTTCATGGAAGTGTTGTGGAATTGGTCTGAAATTCTCTTCATCCGCGATTTTTTTTTATTTCCTAGTCTAGCCTAATCTACAGCTTTAGCTACAGCTACCAGGTATTACCAGGTGCTTTTCCTATCAAGATTTTGAGATCAACCAAGATTGACTAAGGATTGGTACCTCCATGCTTAAATTCTACTATAATAATCTAAAACCATTTCCTGAAGATAAAGAACAATTATTCCTATTCAGCATTTTCTCATTTAAAATTTAATAAAATCATGTGTTTAACCACTGCAGCATAAATGCTATGGAATTTATCTGTCTGTCTGTCTGTCTGTCTGTCTGTCTGTCTGTCTGTCTGTCTGTCTGTCTGTCTGTCTGTCTATCTATCTATCTATCTATCTATCTATCTATCTATCTATCTATCTATCATTTATCTATCTATCTTTTACTGTATATAGCCTGAGTATTATATTGTTACCAAAATATTTTGTTTTGCAATAAAGAAGACATGACAAAGTATGAATCTTTTACTTTATAATAATAATCTACTTGTCTAATAATATTCAATTTATGCAACTCATATATGTCATCTTCATTATAATCTATATACTCTTTATACGACATTAAAAAAAATAAAAATAAAAAGCTTGTACTAGCAAATTAGATGCTATCTATCCCAGTTTTTGATTATTCCTTGAGGGCCTATATATACTATGTGAAAAATACCCCAGCTTTACAATTATATTGAAACATGTGTAATAGATTTATGCTGCAATGCTTACAATTTCACACATATGAAGAATTTATTCTACATAAATACAGCCCTTTCACATCTAATAATCTCTTTCATTATTTTAAATATTAGTTTCTACAGAGAGCAAAGCCAACGTTCTTATGTTTCAGAGATTAATTAAAGGGCTGGTAAGCCAGTATAAAAGGGACTGGAGAAGGAGCTCACAGGGTTGTTGTTGTGAGATAAATTGGAAGAGGGGGTGCTATGTACATGGCTTTGAGCTCCTGAATAAAGGGCAGAATACAATCGAGACAATAAATAAATAAATTAATCTAACTTAACAAACTTTTGGTAAGGATATATATTTGCAAGTAGAGTACACTTACATCTTGCCCCTCCGGTGTGAGGTTGGCCTTAATCCTCCTGGACTTTCATAAGAGCTTAAAGACCTGGCTCTGCCAATTAGTTTGGGGCCCCAGTGGGGGAGCATCACTGTGGAGGTGGTTGATCAATTAACGAGATTCCACCTCCCCCCCTCTCTCCCTGTTCCGGTCTTCCCCATTGGTAATTGGATTGTAGCATTTGCTGGTATTAATTTATATTTTAGTATAAATATACATATACACATGTATATCACGTGAATGTCTATCACATGTATACATATTTATTTAGCATATGGCAATATATACATATACACATGTCTGTCTGTCTGTCTGTCTGTCTGTCTGTCTGTCTGTCTGTCTCTATCTATCTATCTATCTATCTATCTATCTATCTATCTATCTCTTTTATGATTGTAGGACACCCAGAGTTACCATATGTAAGATGGATGGCCAATAAATTTTATAAATAAATAAATAATCTTGGAAGAAAAATGAGACATATGTACAACAGTAAAGTCTCACATGCCCTTCCAATTTTTTCTATAAAAAATAAAACTCTAATTTTGAGATAGTTTAAAACCGGCTTGCTTTCCACACTGTAACCCAGTCTGAGAGTATTGTATAGTCTAAGAATTGGAGGGAGGATTAGAATTTCCATTTCTGCTCAGTTATGAATTCAGATCAAAAACTGTAAATCTTGATTGCCCAGACTAAGATGCCACCAGGGTGGATAATGATTCCCTCATGAGAAAAGTAATGAAGAGTACTGATGCCATGGATGGGATATGCTGTGGCATTTGAAATTCAGTTTATAGTTGCTATTGTCATTACTCCCCACAAAAGCTAACCTCTTACCATTCTACATCAGGGAAAAGTGGAGAAAAAATGCAACCTTCCTTTTGTGGTGGCATTGATTACATTATGTAGTTGACAAATTGCCAGGAAGATAGGACAGTCTTATTTATAAAAGAATATGATTGGTACATTTTGCCATCCAAGAGCTTGGAAGATCACAGCTGGAGCAGTATAACTACTAAGATACTATCCTTTAAGTGGCTGAAGCAGCACCGAAGAGAAGTCTAAGTGCTTCAGTAACTAAACTTCAATGCTTTGGTATGAGCAGACTGGGGCCAAGGTCAACTTAACCCTTGGGTCACTGACAATATAAAAATACACCCTCAGGCCAATTGTGGAAGAAACTTGAGGGGTCTGTCATAGTGGATTCTTACTGTAACAATATAAAAACATTTTGGAATTTTCCTCCTTGTGTAAAGATCATATGTCATCGCTTATGGCCTCATGGCCATGAAATTTTGCTCTCTCATTATAGTTTCGAGGAATTTCAGCTATAGAAGCTGCCTATCAATCTGTGGTTTGGGATACAAAGAAACAACACTATTAGCCCAATGCCATTAGTTGGAATGCTTTTGCAAAGGGCAAACTCCAGAAAACCTGTTGATTGCAGACTGATGACATTTTACAAGCCCAAATCCTTAAACAGCTTCCACAGAATAAAATTTGTTCATTTCAGCAAGACTTGTGCCCAGGGACTCTTTCAGCATTGGGCTGAGCATTAAGAATTAATTTCATCCATTCAATAGTGAGGATTCTGTTATAACCATTTCAGACTTTTGTGGAACCAAACATTAAGTGTTGATTTAATTTAATTTATTTATTTTGTCAATCTCATATTAGATAATACATATAAATATATACATAATTTGAAAACATGAAATGAATAAAAATAAAAGGGAACATTAGGACAGGGACGGTAGGCACGCTGGTGCACTTATGCATGTCCCTTACAGACCTCTTAGGAATTGGGTGAGGTCAACAGAAGACAGTCTAAGGTTAAAATTTTGGGGGTTTGGGGATGAAACCACATAGTCGGGTAGTGTATTCCAAGCATTGACCACTCTGTTGCTGAAGTCGTATTTTCTGCAATCGGCTTTGGAGAGGTTCACTTTAAGTTTGTATCTATTGTGTGCTCCTGTATTGTTGTGGTTGAAGCTGAAGTAGTCATTGATAGGTAGGACATTGTTGCAGATAATTTTATGAACTACACTTAGGTCATACCAAAGGTGGCGTATTTCTAAATTGTGTAAGCCCAGAATTTCAAGTCTGGTGGCATAAGGTATTCTGTTGTGAGCAGAGTGGAGGACTCGTCTCGTGAAATATCTCTGGACACGTTCAATTGTATTAATGTCCGAAATTCAGTGCGGGTTCCAGACAGATGAGCTATATTTGAGAATTGGTCTAAAAAATGTTTTGTATGCTCTGGTTAGTAGTGTAATATTACCGGAGAAGAAGCTACGCAAGATTAGGTTTACAACTCTTAATGCCTTTTTGGCGATGTTATTACAGTGGGCTTTGGCACTTAGATCATTAGATATGAGTACTTCAAGGTCCTTGACAGAGTGAGTGTCATCTACAAGGTCATGTCCACTCAACTTGTATTTTGTGTTCTGATTCTTTTTGCCAATGTGTAAAACAGAGCATTTGTTGATTGAGATTTGGAGTTGCCAATTGTTTGACCATTCTGACATAAAGTCAAGATTTTTTTGAAGGGTAGCAGTATTGTTGGTGGTGTTCATGTATGTCATGGAATACATGTCATGTATGGTAAGTAATTCATGTATGTCATGGAATGAATGAATGAATGAATGAATGAATGAATGAATGAATGAATGAATAAATAAATAAATAAATAAATAGCACATATATTTTGGGAGTTGGGCCTGGAGCACCTATGCAATAAATAAAGGGTCCTTTTAGGTGAAGCTATTATTAAGCAATCAAGGTGTCTCCTTCACAAAGTTTAATGGGGAATCTGGATAGTGTTGCATTCCTTTTCAGTAGTCCCATCACTTATTTCACCTTTTTCTTATTGCAGAATATCCATGAAGAAGGGAAAATAGAATATTAAAAAAACATCAACTATCATCATCATCATCATCATCATCGTCATCATCATCATCATTACAGTATGAGGTATGCTTATGATACTCAATATGATCATCCCCAGCTGTGGAAGTCTTGAATCACTGGCTGTGAGGGATTGGGAGGAAAAGAAACAAGCTCAGAGTAAACACTAGCAAGCTGGAATGGCTGTTTGTCCAAAAATCTTCAGGCTATCCAGAAAGATTGTTTTCAGTAACAGTTTGTGGGATGAGGTTGTTCTTTCTCCTGAATGAGCAAGTCCATGGCTTATGGGTCCACCTGGACTGATAATTCCTGTTTAATCAATGATGAAAATCACATCTTGAGAGACCTTTGTTCAGGTTCTGTTGGTACACCACTTATAGCCCTACCTGGACTAGGAAGGCTAGGCAACAGTAACTCAAGCCTTCTCTTCCAACAGCTGGACTATTACATTGGGTTGTCTTTATAAAAGGCTTTTATATAAACTTATAAATGTCAAGCAGCCAAATTACAACCTGATGGAATAACAGCTATTTTGTAGTCACTGTATTGATTGTTAGTACTCTTCCAATACCATTTCAAAGTGGTGGTTATATCCTATAAACTCTATACGTATAGCATAGTACCAAGTTATAACAGAAACCAACTCACCCAATATGCCATTTAGGGAAGTTCTACTTAGGTTTTCAGTTCCATAAAAAGTTAAAGTTAAAGATCAAGCCTTCTCTAGTTACACCAGAATTATAGAATACACTGCTCTGAATTTTGATGTTCAGATTGATACTGAAAACCTTGTTTTTTAAACCAAAGTTGGTACTTATTGTTCTACCAGCTCCATATCCATATAATAGTAATATAGTCCACACCATATTTTATTATATTTTCTGTGGAATTTCATGGTAGATTTTATTGAGTGCTTTGCTTAAGTGTGGGAACATATCACCAATTGCATTCCCATATTCAAGAAGCCTGGGTATAAAATATTTAAAAGGGGGGTTTAGCACAGGGCCTGGATAGTGTGGGACCATCTGAATCCATTGTTTTTTATCCCTTCTACAAGATCTGACAGGATTAGTATACTAGTTTCCACCAATAAAATAATTCCATTTCATGGAACCCAAAGGATTTTGTCCTGTGGATCAGTGTTCTCCTGGGATCCAGAGGGCCCCTACCTTGTCAGTTCTTCAGGCACTGGGCCATAGTGTTCTGTGAATCAATCTAATAGTGGGTTAGGGGAGTTATTTGTCCCTTGATGCAGCATATTTTATTAATATTGCACAATACTGGGGAAAATAAAGTTAATTATCAAGATAAGTAACTGAGCCTTTCTTTTCTTTCCATTTTGTTCTAATTAAATCAATTTCCATGATTTTTTAAACTTTCTTTTCTGTCACTGATTTACAGTAATTAGAAAAAATTGCTAATTTATGGTTTCAGTTATATTGAAACTGCAGTTTCAGAGTTATTTATCAGCAACATTGGATGAGGATAAAGTTACTAGTCACTAGCATATATTCCTGAAAAATTTTATTTTCTACGTTAAGATGGATTCATCTCAGGAGCTGTGATGCAACATAACTTAGACTAGAACAGAGGAAACAACAGTGGAAACAGTGAAACAATGTTTGTCTATAGACAACAGGAAGGGAAAGAGTGAATGTGACTTCGTTGATTCCAGAACTTTTCGTACTGATAAAACAACAAACTCACCATGCCTTCTTTATGGAGAGTCCTCCACAACTGAGCTCAATATTTCTATTGCTAAGCAAAGCAGTTGTTAAATGTGTTTTGCCAGTTTTTGCCACAGTTGTCAAGTGAATCACTAAGTTATTAAGTGAATCATATGGTCATTAGGCGAATCTGGCTTCCCCCACTGACTTTGCTTGTCACCTGGGAAGGCTTCAAATGGTGATCACATGAACCAGGATAGCGCAACAGTCATAAATATGTTCTATATATCAGTTGGAGGTTTTTTTTCACATCATCTTCAACTAAATAGAACATCTTTTTGGAATGTCAGAGTATTTCTTAGTAATCTAGGTATTTTGTAGGCAACGTGGAATCTCCATTATGAACTTCAGCCTTTTCTGAGAAGCATTTTCAAAGCACTGTTCGCATTGTGTAATATTGACAAGAAATACTTATACATTTGTATGTTGACAGCACTGTAAAGGCCTAGTCTTCAAAGTTTTCCAGTACAATATAGCTAGTAAAAAATGTGCCTATCCATTTTCTGGATAGATCAAGGCAAAGGAATCATATTGCACCTATTCTTGTTCAGTTGCATTGCCTGCCAGTTTACTTCTAAACATGATCCATGGTATTTCATGTGACCTATAAGTCTGTAAGAGGTGTGAAGCCAAACTGCATATCTATAATTCTTTGAGAGGACTTTTAAAAATACAGAATAGCCACTTAGGTTGATGAAGCTGAAGACATGCAAAGGGAGAGATGATCCTTTAAATCCCTTCTGCTTATGCCAGTTTCCCAATGGAAAAAAGAATAAACCCCATTCCATCTGTCACCATTTGGGAGCAATATGAATTATCTTCCCCATGCTGGATTTCCATTTCAAATTACAGTCCAAGCAAGTCATTTTGTATATAGTCTATACTTTTTCAAAATCTATTAAAAATCCTGTCCTGGTTTAGCTCTGTAGTCAGTTTTCATCCCCAAGATCTTGAGAAGCCACTGCAGCTTCAACTTCAGACATAAATGTTAAATGTTTTTAACAGACTTCTTATGTATTAATCAGATTGCTCTGCTATTGTTTTGCAGCACAATTTATGAAGTGTCTGTGAAACATGCTTCTATTTTAATGTAACTCAATGATGCCCTATGAAATATTTATTAAATTAGCATACGAGAAAATCTGAAAAAAATCAAACCTCACCTTTTGTTCCCCAGTAGACCCAATAATTAAACATTACTGCAAAAAGTTGGTCAATCTGGAAGGGGTCAGGTTTTTTTATACTTTAAAAGCATAATCATTTTGATAGCTTGTATATAGTTTATTTCAAAAACAGAGGATATCAGAGAATGAGGAAAGAGGAATCTTTAGTAAGAGACTGGCTTAGTAGATCAGATGCCAAAATTTTAGATTTTCTTCTTAGCCTAGGTCAGTGATGGCGAACCTTTTTTGGTTCGCGTGCCAAAAGGGGGGGGGGAATGTGGGGGATCATGTGTGTGCGTGCCCACACTCATAATTCCATGCACCCCCGCACATGCACACATGACTCCCCTGCTCCCAGCATGCAATGGCACGCCCATTTTTCGCTCTCCCCAGGCTCCAGAGCCTTCCTAGGAGCCTGGGGAGGGCGAAAACGGCCTTCCCCACCCCCTCTGGAGGCTGGAAACAGCCTGTTTCCCGACTCCCAGTGGGCCCAGAAGGCCTGAAAATCAGCCGGCTGGTGCACACATGCACGCCAGACCTGAGCTCGCGTGCCCACCGATATGGCTCCGCATGCCACTTGTGGCACCTGTGCCATAGGTTCGCCATCACGGGCCTAGGTGTTCCTAATGACGTTTGATCAGAAGACAAATATGTTTTTACAGCTTTTCTGGAATGAATTCTACCTATATTCTGAATCTCCAGATGAGTTCTTGTGTTCTTACCGTTTTCTATTTTTGCCTCAAATAGCAGCAACAGCACTTAGACGTATATACCGCTTTCCAGCCCTCTCTAAGCTGTTTACAGAGTCAGCATATTGCCCCCAACAATTTGGGTCCTCATTTTACCCACCTCGGAAGAATGGAAAGCTGAGTCAACCTTGAGCCTGGTGAGATTTGAACTGCCAAATTACAGGCAGCCAGCAGAAGTAGCCTGCAGTACTGCACTCTAACCACTGTGCCACTGTGGCTCGTGGTATATATAAACTCCTTTATATATCTGCACATATATAGAAATGCATGGTCTTACTATTTTCTATTTTTGTCTTTAAAAACTCCTTTATATATGTGTGTATGTGTGTGTGTTCTTACAGCAGATACTGTATTTATAGCTTTTTCAAAGTGCTTTATTAAATTATATTAAAGCTTCTGGACTGAGCAAATAATTTAAAAACATATTTTTCCTAGTACTACGGTAGATGCACTTGGCAAGTCTTAGAACTCAGTACTGGGCAGCCTACAGTAGACTATCAATATAGGAATTATAAACATCAGTCTACGTACAAACATAGTCCTCTGAACCTACTGTTAAGGTATAGGCAATAAAATTAGGTATAAATATGTTAGGAATAATGTCAAAAGTAGTGAAATTAGAGCTTTATAAGGAAATGTTGTACAAGAACAGCCTGACAAACTTAATCACAAAACCAACTTAGATGATAAACGATACACAAGTGACAACACAGGGGTGATATGTGTAACAAAAGTACAGATAGAGAGTTGTTTCGTATAATAAAGCTGGATGAGGTTATCCAGTCATAGAATCTTATTGATTTTGTCATAGAGAGAGGAGTTCTTGAAAACAACAGAGCCCAAAGTCAGATGCATAGACCTGGACCAGAGAGAGAAAAAAGACCAAGAAAGTCTGGACTCAATACATAAAATTCTAAACCCAAACTCTGCTATGGAAATTAAATGTGGCCGAGATTTTTATACAGCCAAAGGCCTTGTTGGGGTTAATGAAATACTGTACTTGTAAATTTAGTTGGTATTCTTTTGTCTTTTCAAGGATCTCACATGATGTCTCTTATTCTCAATGTTCCCTGAATTCTGCTAATTAAGGAAAACAGGTATGTTTTTAGTCTCTGTTGAATACAGTAATCTCATCGTTTTCTGCATGTGGCTGTCATGTTTAGACATTTTGCAATACTGAGTAGAAATTAAGTGTTTACAGACTGAACTACATTTCATTACAAATCTTGCAATCTTTGTGATTATAAATGCAACATATTTTCTTTGTCCTTCATTTTCTGCACAATATACCCGTGTTTCCCTGAAAATAAGACCGTCTTATTTTCTTTTGACCCCCCAAAAAAGGGCTTGGCCTTATTTGGGGGGGTCTTATTATTTTGGGGCACAATTTGGGAGTGGCAGGTGGGGAGGGGGGAGAAGCGAGGGGCAGGAAGCCCTTCCATGCCCGGCGAGGGGGGGGGGAGACGGCAAGCATCACGGCTGCTTTTGCAGCCAATTGAGGCTGCAAAAACAGGAGGCCCCACGCATCTTGCGCCCCCTTCAAGAGCAGTCTTACCTCAATCGGTTGCCAAGAGCTTGGCCCTGATTGAGACCTCCTGGGGTGGAGCCCACAGCCCGGCGCTTGAGGGTCTTGTGGGGGGAAGCACCTTTACGCAACCCAGCCTCTTTCAGATGGGCAGGAAGCCCCCTCCTACCCTGCAGCCAGCTGGTTGAGAATCGGGCAATCCTGGGAACTGTTCTCTGGCTGGACACGGAAGTCCAGCAGGAAGGCATCTCCTTTGGGCTACTGAGCGCCAGCCTGCAAGCCTAGTTTGTGATGCGGGTGCCAGGCTACAATCCTGGGTCTGGTGGGTGCTGCAGCTCTCAGGCCAGCTGTGCATGAGGTACCAGTTCCAGCGGGAGGTAGTGGAGGCTGCTGGGTAGCAACCAAGGCTTGGCGGTGGGCTGCGCTGGGTGGAAGGCGAGGTGGTTGCAGAGTCGCCGCAGGCAACCGGGGCAGCCCCATGCTTGCCTGCCTCGCAGAGCTGGCATGAGATCTGCAGTGGCCACCAGGTCCAGGGCCTGAAAAGCACCTGGCTCGGCGTAACTGTAGCCCAGCCTCTGCAGCACTGAATAGGCGTACAGGCTGGCGCTCAGCAGCCCAAACATTTGACAATGCAGGCTGATGCCTATTGGGCGCCGAAACACTTTTTACCCACTTCATCTCCCTCTGGGCGAAAAGTGCATGGCAGTTCAAGAGATCAAATATCTGTGTGTGTGAGCGACAGAGAGAAAAAGAGAAACGGTGGAGGGGAACCGGGGAAGAGGACCAAGCCTTCTGTCAGGTTCTCATACTGAAGAGGCAGGAGACGGGTTGAGTGACCTCAGCTCTTTATTGGTTACAGTGAGCAACAGCAAATACCCAGGTGTGACTGTGGTTTAAATAGGGTAGCCCTGGCTTGTAAAGGGACCAATCAGCAATTACCTATTCTGCTCAATAGAGCGGAACTGACTGGAAACTTCCCAGCCAATATGCAGATCTCAAGACACAACATCCCTCCCCCCTTAGCCCAGCCCAACACATTTGCATACGTAATCATCTAGGTACGCAGGGCATTTTGTGTCTCTATTTGACCTGCGCAGTTCAGTTTGGGCGTCGACTTTGGGCGGAGAGGACGTGTCTTTCCTCTCTGGCTCCCTCTATGCAAATTGCTGGAACAGTTCAGGTGTGGCCTCGACTTCGCTTAGAGTTCTTCGCAATTGCTGGGTGGCGCCTCTGGAACTTCAGCTAAGTGATCCAGCTCTCTCGGGCTAGTAGTAACTGTAGGGAAAACATCATTAGGGCCCTGTTCCCAGTCAGAGTTTAACGGTGGGCAGCTGCGTAGCTGATCTACATGGCACCAGTATCAAATTTATGTCCAGATGGATATATATAATTTGAGTGGACTATATTACCAACTTGTCTCCAAGTTGGTAATGCAGTATAAAAAACTAAAATAAAATAAAAAACCAGGATACCCACTTGAAGAAAAATATTTTAAATATAGTAGTTACTGATTTTCTAATACTGTACCTGCAAGAAATCCAGGCAATAGACCTCCTGTATTTTAAACATCGCATGACAATAGCAATGTGTCTTATTCATATATTCTAATAATACTTTAATCTCAGATAATGTTAGCAATCTCCCATGACAGCCTTTTGATGGGAACCTTCAAATGCACTTCAAATGCGCACAGCAACCCAAAACCATGGTTTGCTTACCTGAATAGGCACGTTAAATTGGCTCAATATAACTGAAGACAGCTAATCACAATGTCTTTAAAGGATGAGGCATTTGCTGGAGTGAAAGTCACTTCTTCCCATAGCCATACATTCCCTGAAAACTATACACGGGACATTTAATCTGCTTAAACTTGCAAATCTAAATTTGTGTTGTGATGCTTTCTTTTTGAACTGGTATGTTTGATTACCTTTTACCTTTCAATGTTTGGAGTGTTTCTCTGAGCATCATTGATAATACTAAGAAAAAAAAGTAAAAGCCCTCACTCATCTGTGAAGTATCTAAGGAAAGAAACAAAATCAAACAATTCCATGACTCTGTTGTGATGGGTGAAATAGAATATGACCAATTAAATTTTAATTTTTTTTTCTTTTTCAGACTTATGCCCTACTAACTTTTGATTCACCAGCTGTCTCTCTTCTGCAGCTATTGGAGTTATTTTTACTGTGATGCTGTGTGAAAGCAAATGCTAATACCAATACGAAACTTAATTAGCATTTAAAATAATTGTCTCTGTATCGAAGGTCTTCTCATGGAATAACTTTGACTTATTTCCAATGATAGATTACCAGACAACAAAGTCATGAGATAGCATTGTTTTGTTAGCAATTGCACACAACTAGCACAACACAAGTAACACAAGTACTCCTTATAGAATAAATGATACAATCACTTGTATCATAGCTTACACAAAATCATAAGCACTAATTTGCAAATATGCGTGCAAGGATAGCCATAGCTTCCACATGTGGCTGAATCTTTGCAATACAAGAGGCTAGCAGGATTGAGTATACAATGAGTATAGATGTTCCCCCAGTATTTGACATATCTTGCATTGTAGCTACTTCCAGATACTTTAATAGCTGCTATTAAAATTACATGAATGACTTTATATGAGCTGTGGTGGCACAGCAGTTAGAATGCAGTATTACAGGCAAATTCTGCCGACTGCCAGCAGTTCGTTTCTTACCGGCTCAAGGTTGACTCAGCCTTCCATCCTTCCAAGGTCAGTAAACTGAGGGTCCAGATTGTTGGATCTGGATACGCTGATTGTAAACCGCTTAAATAGGACTGTAAAGCACTGTAAAGCAGTATATAAGTCTAAGTGTTGTTCTATTGCTATTGCTATATCCATGTTTTCCTATCTGGTGGTTTAGGGATGAGATTTCCATTACTAACAACTAGTATTATTTTAGAAAAAAATGTAATTATTTTAAGAATTTGTTTTTGGTACTGATCCCATGTAGTTTTAATTCTTCATAAATCTGTGATGTTTGAGACAGCCATTCATAGGCGTGCCTACAGCTGGAAAGCATGAGTTCTATGACAACCAGTAGCTTCCCAAAATTCCAGACACATTAACTAATTCTGTTTCTAACATTTGATTAATTTGGGAAATATTTGTTCTAGGACATGAAATAATGAGGCAGGATACTGTGTACATATGTCTTACTGTTGTGTAATTTTATCATATGCAACTTAAAAGTTTGTATGATATATTTTTTCTCAAGAAATATATTGATAATTCTACTTGAATTCTCTCCAAGTACTATTCAGTACTTGTTATTCTTTAAAATCATATTTTTGATATACAACTACACATTTTTGTAAGTATACATGTGTTAGAAATGTTTATATGATTAAAATTCATTATTTAAAAAAATTGAAATTCTTAATATCTGAGTCTCGCTTAAATTTTTATATAATGCTAGTACCATCATGTTTTGTTAGTAATTTTTATACCTGATAAATGTCTCATCATATTCTTTCATTTTCCCTAGTGTCTTTTGGTGTAGATCCTTTCTGTTTAGTCAGTAAGGTGATGTTCAGTGTTTGCTCTCATTTAATTGTGGATATACAAACAGAATCTAACTTCTTTATTTTCAGTTTTGTCTAATATAGCTCTTATGACTGAAGTTGTGTAAGTTTGCATATATATGAGAGAGAAAGAGGGAGGAGAGAAAGATTTCACTTCTGCTGTCCCTAGTGCTTATTGTTGGCACATTTTTCTTGAACTCATAGTCACCTGATACATAACCTCTTACCCTGTAACCTCATCTCCAATTTGGAAATTGGAAGAGTCTATGGCATAAAGACAGTTACTTAAAGAAAGCATGTGCTAAAGGAAATGGCATTGCTTGTTGAAAGTGTGACCTTTTCTACTATGAACCTTTGCTTACTATATAACTAGAGTAAAGAAGAGTAGTTGCAAAGCTGTATTCAGAAATAGAAAGGAATACATATTTGGGAGTCTGTGAAAAATAGGAAAATGTAAAAAGTTCCTTTTGAATATTATGTATTTTAACTTAATTTAATATTCTAATTTTGAGACCACCCTCAATAACTCTATACATTATAGTGAATTTGAAATTAAAAAATAACAACTTTCAAAGTCTACCAAAGTCTGGTAGAACTACCAGATTTTCAGAAATTTGTGAAAAATCAATGTAGTGGAAGCAGTACAGATCTCTTGGTGGATACATCCCAGAGGACAGAAGCCACATACATTATACAGTTTGCCTATCAGTAAATGTATAGCAGATATCTATGCCATCATAAGGAAACCTACAATCTGAAAGCAGAAAAGTTGCTTCAGTGCTTGTGGAAGTGTGCAATTGCAAAAGTAAGAGGCTAATACCAAGAGTAAGTTCTTTAGCATTCCTGTAGAGCAATGGTTCTCAACCTTCCTAATGCCGCGACCCTTTAATACAGTTCCTCATGTTGTGGTGACCCCCAACCATAAAATAACATTATTAGGAAACTCAGGGGTGGGTTCTAACTTACCTCGCTGCCGGTTCACTTCCTCCTGCGCTGTGTGGCCGCGCCTCGTGGCCGCGCGTGCGCTTTGCACGTGCACACAGTGCCAATTTAAAAAAAAATTGCAAAAATAAAAAAGCCGAAAACAAGATGGTGACGCATGTGCAGTGCCGGAAATTCGGCTTCTGCGCATGCTCAGAGGTTCCCATGGTACAGATATTTTTTTTGTAATAGTCTATTTTCATGTGGGTGGACCCGCCTGGAGATGAATAGAGGAGCGGTGTCTCGGTTCTAAGACCATCAGAAATATGTGTTTTCCGATGGTCTTAGGCAACCCCTGTGAAAGGGTCGTTCGACCCCCAAAGGGGTCGCGACCCACAGGTTGAGAACCGCTGCTGTAGAGGGTGACATGGGCAGTTTAAGCATTGAATAAAGCCAACTGACAACAAGATAGAAATAGGAATAAGACTAAAGCACAAGAGGAAGAAACTCAGCTTCTATCAGAAGCTGAGGCAACACACGAATGAAAGAAGAAAGGGAAAAACAACCTCACTGGCTTCTCCCCAATTAGTTAGAAATGCCAGCACAACTGAATTTAACCTGAGGTAGCAACTTGTGTAAATTTGGTAGGAGGAAGATAGTCCTGTGGAAGTGAGATCTTATAGAGCAGCGGTTCCCAACCTGGGGGTCGCGATCCCTTTGGGGGCCGAACGACCATTTCCCAGGGGTCACCCTGGCATCCTCAGCTCCCCCCACTGCCACAAGCCTGGCCATATCGCACCCCACAACCTGCCCCCCTCCCCGCACCCCCACCCCGCTGCCGCCATTTGGGTTCTTTTACGCTCTGCGCATGCGCAAAGCATTCTGCGCGTGCGCAGAGGGTAAAAGAACCCAAATGGCGGCATCTGGGTGAAGTCTCCAAATCTGGGCGATGTCTCTGCTCACATCGCGTGTTGCCTCTGGGAGCTTTTCGAGCCCCGTCGCGAAAGGCGTGCACAACTTCGGCGGGGCAGGAACAGGCGGATGCCCAGAGAGACCCATTCCCTTTGCCCTGAATGCTACAGGTAGACGGGCGAGACTCTGCGAAGGGGATGGCTCTCTCCAGGTAGCCGCCTGTCCCGGCCCCGCCGAAGTCGCGCACGCCTTTCACGACGGGGCTCGAAAAGCTCCCAGAGGCAACACGCGAAGCGAGCGGAGACCTCGCCCGGATCTGGAGACTTCGCCTGGATGCTGCCATTTGGGTTCTTTTACCCTCTGGGCATGCGCAGAACGCCTTGTGCATGCGCAGATAGTAAAAGAACCCAAATGGCGGCGGCGGGGTGGGGCGCGGTGGGGGCGCGGTGGGAGGGCGCGAGTCATGGCATTAGGAAGGTTAGGAACCACTGTTATAGAGCCTAATTTTTAAAGTAAAGCATAGATGGGTTAATTTCATGTCATTTGACTTGAAATTCATCCTCCAAACCTTCCACTCAAATAACAAGGAATGGGATTAACAAACAAATGAATCACTCTATAGAATGTTCTTATTGGCTTACATAACCCATTTTACATGGTCAATTCTATCACAGAAACGTATTGTTGAATCTTTCTTATGGAACTTCAAATGTAAGCTTTAAAATGCCGATGCCATTTACAAGCACTCTAGAGAGTTGAGGGAGCTAAACCTTTAAGTATTTACAAATTAAACTACAGTCCAATTGTAAATAAATATGTATTAAATAAGAGAGCAGATATGCCAGTGTCATCCATAAAAGAAATCCTATACTGGTGTATCTAGGCATAAAGCCTATTTTAGCTTCAGTGGACGTCCTCAGAAACCTTAATCTACAACAATTCATGCATCAGTTTTAAATATGACAGTTTTCCTGGGTCTCCAAAGACAATTGGATATGGTAGGATATTGGGAAGACAATTTATGCTCTTCAGGTTCAATTATTTTGATTGGCACCTGTCCCTTTTCTAGCCACCACATCAGGATACAAGTAAGCAGAACAATCATATCAATAGCAATTATTATCAAAAAGAAGTATTATATGCTGAGTTTTCTCTAGGAATTCAAGACAGCTTACATAGGAATCTCCCCTTTTTTATCCCCAGAATAAGAACAGCAGCTTATGTTGATGAGGAAGAAATCATGAAACACAGCTTTGTGTTTTAGGGGAAAAACTGTGGCCAGTATATAATTAGTGCGGTATTGGGAATAAAGTAGCTTACTCAACAAGTCAGATATTTTACTGTAGATAAGCAAGCCAGCCTAAATCATGTTTTATGATACCAGTGAACAGTGGTCTTGGTCAGGTCTCTGTAGAGACCATACCAGAATTCTTGAGTTTTCCCCATCCCATGAGCGATCCTTGTGTTGGGGTGGAGGGGGAAATCATCGGGAGCACAATAATCTAATAAAAGTGACTATGTCTGTTTTGGCATTACCACATATACATGCTATCATTTGCCCCTCTGCCCCTATGAATGTCCAAATTCTGAAAGCCAGATAGTCACATCTCATATTACTGATTGGTCAGTTTGAATGTCCAGGTGCTCTCTGAACCTTCAGCCAAGAAATACAGGTAGTCCTTGATTTACGACCACAATTGAGCCCCAAATTTCTGTTGCTAAGTGAAATATTTATTAAATGAATTTTGCCTCATTTTATGACCTTTCTTGCCGGTTAAAGTGAATCACTGCAGCTACTGCAGAAACCGCTGGGGGAGATCATCCGCAGACACGGGGTGAGTTTTTAACAGTACGCTGACGACACCCAGCTGTACATCACCACCCCCCGTTTCAATTCAGGGAGGCAGTTGATGTAATGTGCCGGTGCCTAGACGACGTTAGGACCTGGATGGGGAGAAACAGACTCAAACTCAACCCCGATAAGACTGAGTGGCTGCTGTGGATATTGCCTCTGAAGGACTATACCGACTGTCCCTCCTTGGTCCTTGAGGGAGAAAAATGAACTCCCTTGGAACGGGTTCGCAATTTGGGAGTCCTCCTAGATCCACAGCTAAAATTAGATCAGCACCTTACAGTTGTGGCTAGGGGGGCTTTTGCACAGGTTCGCCTGGTGCACCAATTGCGACCATACTTGGAGAAGGAGGCTCTACTCACGGTCACTCATGCCCTTGTCAACTCCCGATTGGACTACTGTAATGCGCTCTACATGGGGCTACCCTTGAAGAGTATTTGGAGACTTCAATTGGTGCAAAATGTGGCTGCGCGTGCTGTGGTGGGTGTTTCAAGATACACCCACGTAACACCTATACTCCGCCAGCTGCACTGGCTGCCCATTGGTCTCCGGGTACAATTCAAGGTGTTGATCATCATCTTTAAAGCCCTACATGGCTTAGGACCAGGCTATCTCCGGGACCGCATCCTACCTCATACTTCCCTTCGACCGGTTAGGTCCCACAGAGTGGGCCTCCTCCAGGTCCCGTCAGCCAAACAATGCCGATTGGCGGGGCCTAGGGGGAGGGCCTTTTCTGTAGAGGCCCCTGCTCTCTGGAACCAACTTGCCCCAGAGATCTGAATTATCCCCACCCTGCTGGCCTTCCAAAAAGCCATCAAGACATGGCTCTTCCTGCAGGCGGGGTGATTTTGAGACGACTTTGCATCTGACGTCTCCCCCATGTATGTATGATGTTATATGTCTTCTTTAAAAATTGTTTTAAAGTGTTTTTAACTATTTGTTTGTTGTTCTCTAAAATGTTGTACGCCGCCCTGATTCCTGAGGGAGTAGGGCGGCATAGAAGAACCTCAAATAAATAAATAAATAAAATATTAGTAACACAGTTGTTAAGTGAATCTGACTTCCCCATTGACTTTGCTTGTCAGGTCACAAAAGGTGATCACATGACCCAGGGATACTGCAACCATTTTAAATATGGGTCAGCTGCCAAGTATCCAAATTTTGATCACATGACCATGGGAATGCTGCAATGGTCATAAGTGTTAAAAATGGTTATAAATCACTTTTTCAGTGCCGTTGTAACTTTGAACAGTCACTAAATGAACAGTTGTAAGTCGAAAACTACCTATATTGGAATTTTGTGAAATCTTCTTTTGCCACTGATTATCTGCAGCTTATAAGAAATGCCTGCTGCTGTGTGGTTGGTCAGTTGGGAAGGTTCTAGTGATGACAGAACTCTTTTGCTGTAAAAGGGCTCAGGCAGTTCCTGCAGAGAGTTAATGATGGATTTTGTGTTCCCCAAATGATGAGTTTTGACCTGTTTGTTGACAAACTTTCATTGAGTTGAAAGTAGTCCTCGTTTAACATCCACAATTGGGACCAGCAACACTTTTGCTAAGGGACACAGTAATTAAGCAAGACATTATATAATGAAATTACAACTCCACTTTCATCAGTTGTTAAGAAATCACCCACAATAGTTAAATGAGAAAAAAAGTGGAATTTCCCAGTGATATCTGTTTGAAACAAGCAGAAATTCCCTATTTTTCTGGTTATTGGAAAAATGTTCAAGAAAACAGAGTTTCTTTTTTTAGTCCCATAACTGCTTTTCTTACCATTAAAATTGGTTAAAAATCTCAAATTCAAAGCATTTTGGAACAAAGAGGCAGCTTTTTACTTTTTCTTCAGACAAAATGACTGCTCCTTTTCTATTTATTATCATTTATGGTCATTTCCTAACCTTCTTCTTCTTCTTCACTTTGCTCATTTCCTAACCTGATATATATTAAACCCAGTTTAATATATTAAACCCAGTTAGGTATCAGTTCCTTGAAAAGCTATGGCAGACCATACTTAATTAGTGATTGGATAAGGCCACTAAAATATACTAACTAGAATTGTAAACTAGGTCATAAGTTTAAAAAGAAATACAGTATTTTGGAAGAAGCAGTTGCAAATGTCTTCCTTGTTACTGTCATGAAAGTTAAAGATATATCAATAAAATCATTAAAAATTTAGTTTGACTCAAAGAAGACTTTACTTTTAACTTTACTAAAACTGAGTTCCCAGTTTTCTTCTGCCACAACATCACTAATCTGTGTTCTTGATAATACTGTTGATTATTCCTTTATAAATTATAAATCTTGAACAATTGGGCTTATCATTTTCTTTGCTCCATATAAAGCTTAATTCTTAATTACATTAACAAAATTCAAATTCATTAGAAAACATTTTGGTGTTTTAATTTTGACAGGGAAGGGTTTTATTAATTTCCCTACATTAAATTTACATATGTAAATTTCACGTCAAAATAAATGTTCAGCTAATCATATGGCAAACACTGGCCCCAAAATTGTATGCGTCGCCAAAAAGGTTCAGGAGCAGCAAACTCAGGAGACAGCCGTAACTTCTAGGGATTCCTGCATTCAATTACTATACTAATTTCCTGCACTGCTCCTAAGATTTCTAGATTGTTTAGAAATAAGCATTTAATTTTACATGCTATTAATTTAACAAAATACAATGTTCTTCCCATTTGTTCAAGTGTACCTTTGAATGCATTTAGTTCCAAATGATTGTGCAAGTCTAAAAAGCTCCTGTTTTCAGCTTGTTGATAGAAAGATACTTGCTGTTGTTTCGTGCACAGATAAATCTTTGTCTTAAATCTTTTGTTTAGTGATCGTGCAAAGCTAGAAAAACACTGAAAAAAGTGACTTATGACCATTTGTCACACTTACAACTATTGCAGCATCCTCATGGCCACATGATCAAAATTCAGATGCTGAGCACCTGGCTCATATTTATGACAGTTATAGTGTCCCAGGGTGATATGATCAACTTTTGAAAGTAAAGTCAATGTGAAAGGCAGATTCATTTTAAAACTGCGTAACTAACTTAACAATTGCAGTGATTCACTTAACAACTGTGGCAAGAAAGATAATAAAAAAGCAAAACTCACTTAACAACTGTTTCGCTTAGCAACATAAATTTTGAGCTCAGTTGTGATCATAAGTTGAGGACTACTTGTACTATAAAAACTATAAAGCCAGAGTCATTGGGAGTAAGGAAGCAATTGAATTAATTAATTAAAAGTGAGCCTAATCTGGAAGTAGGTGTAGAGGGAGACTCCCAGTACTACTAGTTAGGTTTTTTGTTTTTGTAAAAAGTTTTTTATTTTTCTCCACGTTAAAAATACATACTTAATAACACATATGCCATAAGCAACTATATATATATAGTTACATATATATATACATATATATACATATATATACATATATATATACATATATATATACATACATACATATACATACATACATATATATACATACATATATACACATACACACACACACACACACACACACACACACACACACACACACACACACACACACACACATATATATATATATATCCCTTACACAGAAATAGTACAGCATCCTAAATCACATTTCACAATACCAACTGCTCAGCCTGCATCAATAAAAAAACAAAAAAAAATATAACTTTAATAAAACAGCAAACAACTATTTTTCTTGCTTTTCCATTCTAATAGTCATATTCTTAAATCTTAAACCTGGGAGTTGGGCGGCATACAAATCCATTAAATTAAATTAAATTAAATTAATTTCTATTTCCATTCTATTCTAATTTAATTTTTGATATATGTCACATATTTATCTAATGCTGCCTCCTTTTCTCTTTTTGCCTCTTAGCCAGATGAGCTAATTCAACTTATTGTAATACTACATTAAGTTCAGGCAGGTGCCTACCTAATTCACTGAAACATAAAAAGGACAAGGAGATACAGAACATCCAGAGTAACATCCATGCAACATCCGGAGTATAAGACGCACCCAGTTTTTGACCCTCTTTTGGGGGGTAAAAAGGTGCGTCTTATACTCCAAAAAATACGGTAATTAGCTGATTTGGAAAAACATTTGTTATAGAAGCTAACATCAATCTTGCAACTCTCATTGTTTCTGTACCTCTTCCTCCTCCTTATAATTCAGAATATTAGGGATAAACAGCTTCCAATCCAAATGTTATCTTGCTGTAGATGTTAAAAATGATTCTGCCCCTTTTGCTTAAGCTGCAGATCCTATTTATTTACAAGGTTGTTTTCTTATTCCATTCAATGTATAGTTTTAACAGGGTATACAGTATTTTGAAAAAGGTATGTGCAAAATTTTAGGGAACTGTTTGATTAAAATAGCATTTGGGTTCCTAATAATTTTTTTGCTTTGGATCTCGCTTGTTCCAAAATTCTTCAGTTGCTAAAAGGAGTTTGGATTAGAGTTCAGAATTAATTCTACACTCTCCCATTATTTGCTCAGAAAGGTAAAAATACTGTAAACTACAGAAGAATAAAGAAAGAGTAAATTTTCTTCAGCTAGAACAATCTAAGGCATGGAATAAAGGGTATCTTTGACCTTTTACAAGATTTACAATTCATAAAGCAAATTGGTCTTGAATTTCTATAAAGAGAAATTGCTCTATTATCATTCCATCAGATCCAAATTTCTATTGTGTTAACACATTATAACCGTATAACAATATTATACCAATCCAATGGTAGATATCCAACCCAATGCTGAATATAGATTAAGGGATTATTGATTCGGATCAAGTACGGATGTATTCCTTCCAGTCATATTGTATACTAAAAGTGGGTATTTTGTACTGGCTCATCACTTTTCTTGTTGTTTTTGTGTAAAAAGAAAGAAGTCCTCTTTACTGTATGAACTGAGCAATCTAGTCATCAAAGATAGAGTTTGGGGAAGAACATCAGGGGCAAGGAGGACCTCAGCAGGCCAGATTATAAGATCCGGATGGGCAGTTCAGAAGTTCATTCATCTTAGAATGACTCCAATATGGAACGTTATAATCTGGACATGAGTGTAACTCACCTTTTTAGTTCCAAATTCCCTGTGAGATGCTGAGGGAATATGGATGTAGATTTTGAAATATGTTCTTCAGATGAGGCAATAGGGCTTGCCAGAAGCAGGAGATTAGGGATTGGTATCATGGGAATGATGGAAGTCACTCCCAAGGGTAATGATTGTCTTCTTATGGAGGCTGGCACCCGGTCTGTTCGAGGACCTGTCCCAGAGATTCAGCCGGCCTCTGGTAGACCTCAACCCCTCCAATGGCTGCTACTACCTCATCAGCGGGCCGGTTGCAGCTTGAAACTTGCATAACTTCAAATCAGCCCACCTAGGTAAACCAGACAGAAAACAGAGCCACATGAGCTAATTCAACTTATTGTAATACTACATCAAGTTCAGGCAGGTGCCTACCTAATTCAATGAAACATAAAAAGAACAAGGAGATACAGAACACCGATATAAGAGAATATTTTAGTATTTCAGAGTTAAGCACTGATGATATTACCTAGTATGGTAATGAAAAGACTCCAAAAAAAAAGCCATCAAGCTCACAAAATACAAGTACTCCATGGATACAAAGCTATATGTCTCATCCATTTTATCATCTCTTTCACTTGTTCAAATTCTAATTCAATGGAGAGCAAATAGCTATAGTTTCTTTATCAACTTTTCATCTTTTCCTGTTAGTATTTCATCTAGTTCTGTTTTCTCCAAATTAATTCCTTCTACTTTACTATCCTTTTCAAATCTTGCTTGTAATTGCATCCCCAGGTACCAATCCATTTTTATACCTTGATTCTCTAGTTCTGTAACGGATTTCAACTTATCCATCTTTGATAAAATATCATTGTATCTCGGAATATTATTCCAATCTATTCTACTTGGGTATCAAAGTTTCTAGTGTCGATATCCAATAAGGTATTTTTGAGTAATGTTTAGTCTTTATTTTTTCCCAAATTAAAAATAATGAGTTCCTTATACTGTGTCTCTGGAAATAGCCATGATTCTTGTTTCCTCCATACCAAATAAATGTGTGCCATCCAATTTGTAAGTCATGCCCTTCTAGTATTAAAAGTCTTTTATTTCTAAGTAAAATCCATTCCTTAATCCATGTCATTGCTGTTGCTTGGTAACAAGAGCTGTTGCTCCCCAATTGGGGAGGCCAAAACCGCCTCTTATTCTTGCATCTTGTAACATTTTATTTATTTATTTATTTATGTTTGTTTGTTTGTTTATTTATTGAGATTTATATACTGCATCATAGTGCAAGCACTCTCTAAGTGGTTTACACCATTAAGCAATGTATATATTTACATTGCCCCCAACAATCTGGGTCCTCATTTTACCTAACTCGGAAGGATGGAAGGCTGAGTCAACCCTGAGCCGGTGAGATTTGAACAGCTGAACTCAAATGATCACAGTCAGCTAAAGTAGCCTGCAGTACTGTTTTCTAACCGCTGCACCACATCGGCTCTTTTCAAACTAATCCTCGGTCTTTTCCCTTGCCAAATAAATTTCGTTGTTATTTTATTAATCTCATTGAAAAAAGTTTTATCTATTTTTATTGGCATCATCACAAATTTAAAAAGTAAACGTAGTAATATATTCATCTTGATTAGTGCGATTCTACCCATTAATGATAATTGAAGATTCTTCCATTTTTCCAAATCCTTCTCAATCTGTTTTTTAAGTTTTAAATAGTTGTCTTTCTTAAGTGTTGAACACCTTGCTGATAATTGGATCCCCAAATATCTTATTTTTTTTACTATTTGTATATCTAAAACCACTGTCAGTTCCATTTTTTGCTTTTCTGTCATATTTTTTACAATCATTTTTGTCTTATCTTTATTTATTTTCAATCCAGCCACCTCTCCATGATATTCAATTTGATATAAGAGTTTTGGTCCTGAGTTGAGTGGATCTTCGAGTATAAATGCTAAGACATCTGCAAATGTTTGTAGTTTATATTCTTCTTTCCTTATTTTAATCCTGTAATCTCATTATCTTCCCTTATAGTCCTCTTTAATACTTCTGTCAAAATAAATAACAATGGTGATAATGGGCATCCTTGCCTTGTTCCTTTAGTAATATCTACTTTGTCAGCCATTTCCCCATTTATTATTATTCTTGCTGTTTGCGTACTATAAATTGCTTTTATAACACCAAGAAATCTTGCCCCAAAGTCCATATACTGCAATTGTTGATTCATAAACAGCCAATTTGCATTATCAAATGCTTTCTGTGCATCCAAAAAGATTAACGCCATTTGCTTCTCAGGATGTTGTTCATAGTACTCTATAGTATTCAAAATTATGCACATATTGTCTCTTATCTGTCTTTTGGGAAGAAATCCATTTTGATCCATATGAATAATTTCACTAAGAAATCTTTTAAGTCTATTCGCTATTATTGATACAAATATTTTATAATCTACATTCAATAATGATATAGGTCTATAATTTTTAACTTTTTGTAAGTCAGTATCTTCTTTTGGTATCAAAGTTATAAACACCTCTCTTTATGTCTCCGGGATTTTAGCTTCTAACATCAATTCATTAAATAGATCCAGCATTACTAGTCCAAATGTTTCTTCAAAGGTTTTTTAAACTTCTGCTGGAAGTCCATCTGGTCCCGGTGCTAGTTAGGTTGACTGTGGAATTTTTACATCTTTTTCTCCTTTAACACATTTCTTCCATTCAATCTTGCCCAGTTCTTATAGACTGCCTGGACAAGACCCTGACGTTTTCTTGGCAAGGCTTCTCAGAAGTTATTTGCCATTACCTCTTTTCTAGGGCTGAGAGAAAGTGACTGGTCCAAGGTCATCCAGCTCGCTTTGTGCCTAAGGCGGTACTAGAACTCATGATCTCCTCGTAAGTAGTCTGATGCCTTAATCCAGGGGTGTCAAACTGGTGGCCCGCGGGCCAGATGCATCACGTGCAGGCCATGCTCACCCTAGCTCCGCAAAGGCAAAAAACATCCCAATACGTCACGTGATGCAACAAAACTGGCTCAACGCATTTAACAGGCCACTTTATCAATGGTATATTATGGCATGTTCTCATTATGAATAAGATAAGATGATCACACACCAGAAGTCTCTCTAGAGAAGATCTTAAATGTCAACTACCTAATATGGCTTTGTATTCTAAATATTCACTGACTAGATCCACACATTTATATATTACACCAAATCATAAAATTACTTCTTTCATTTTGGCTTAGTTGTATGAACCAAGCTATTAGAATTTTCTTGCAGATTTTTTCATTGTGAAATAAATCAGAAGCTTCACACAATTGACTGCATTTAGCTGATTCAAATAACTTCTTTATAAACATAACAAAATATTTACTATACCACATTCTTCTTTACAGCAAGTTCAGACTTCTTTATAGAGTCCTCATGGCACAAACACACATAATGGAGACTTAACACAAACTGGCTGAAACCATGCCTTTCTTCTTGCTGTTTCTTTGCACATGCTCAGTAGCACTTTACTCTGATTGGCTGACCGAGTTACTATGCTAATCTATTGGCTGACTTTGTTCACATGGCTCTCCCAGTCATGAATATTCTAACAAATTTTAGACTATTTTTAGATTTAATTTATTTCTGGATGCAGCCACTTGTACCTTAGTGACTTTTGTTTTAGTGTGAGGGGAAAATCACTAAAGCATATCAGTATGAAAATTTAATATATTGACTTTTCTACATGACATGTATTGATAATATTAAAGAGTCTATCAGTTTCATGGGTTTCAGATTTTCTAGTCCACTAGCCACTCAGTTATACTTCCCTCATAATGCAATCCTATTGTTTATAAGTACATTTCCCTAAAAGCATTTCAATCTGCAGACTTAGATTACATTCAATAGCTTTTCTATTCACTAGGTTAATAAAAGTTAGCATTACTATACACATTTCATGATATTGCAATTCTATGTGCTAGAAATTAAATCTACTCCATCCAGTAGGTGTTGTTCCCAAGCAAGGACAGTTAAATTCCAAATTAAACTTACTTAACTTGAGAAGCTGTGTTTTAATTAAATATGCAAATAATTAAATTATTTAATATTTATATCCCACCACAATCAAACAACCTCAGCTGCATATAAAATAATAAATTGATAGTGCTTCATGATCACTACCTTAGTGTATAGTTCATTCCACACTTGCATCTTTATTTTTAGGAAAAAGGGCACTTATGTATGCACTGCTTCATTTTTAATAAAGTTCATGTAAAAATGTACTTGTGATGTAATTTGTACCCAATGGTCAGTTGGGGCTAGTGAAGAGATGGAGAATATAGTACGCCATCAGGGTCTTTCCCCTCCCTAATATACTGAATATTTCAGGAAGGAAGGAACTGCTGAATGATCAACAAGTCTAGTCTTCACCTCTTCTTTCTACAGTAAAAATCGTTTTGCTTCCATCATTGATCATCTTTCTTGAAAAAAAGGTTAGCATAGTCTAATCTGATGTGAATTCTCATAATTTATTCAGGACAGGGTGAACCAATTTTTTTTTGAAGTAAAGATTATTGGAGGGGTGGAATTTTAAAAACTCTGAAAGTATTTCTACTTTCTGAGACCAGTGTACAAGAAAACGACGTAGTCATTAAACCAAGTTAATTGAGGACTTCAATACAGAACATAGTTCCGGGGATTTTTCTTTTTTTAAATATAAGGATCCACCCAGGAAGGTGACTTGCCACTGCCTTTTAAAGAATCAATGTGGCTTAAATCTCAGGAAGCGTGTGGACTGTTTTTAAACATGTAATTTTTATTTCGCTTAGGTTTCGGGAGGTTCATAAGGTGAGGAGGGCCCAAGCTGAAATGTGTTTAAGATTTAAATCATAAAACGCCTCGCGGAAAGAGTCGAGGCAAGGACGTAGGGCGATAACGTTTGGCTTCGCTCCGTAGGATGAAGTGCGACATCCACTTACCACTTAAAACAGGAAATCAGACGCACGCCGCTTCCAAAGCCTATTTTTACCTGTAAATAACTCCCGCTGGTGGGAATAAGGCTTATTCCGAAGCCGGCGGCGCATGGAGGAATGGCCTATTACCGTTGGGATTCTTGCTCCTAGGCAGGAATGCGCCTCATACCGTTCTTTCCCCCGCCGCATTGATTTCGCAGCTGGCGGGAGCTGTACGAGGAGAGGAACGCCACGCAACCCACTTTCAAAGCAGGCAGCCGGAGTCTTCTGGGGAAGAAGGACCCCAAGGCGGAGGGGCGCTTTTCAAAATGTCCCCGGGGCCAAAGTTGGCAAATGCCACCAGTTGCTTGCAGTTGGCGCATAAACGTCAGGCCAGGGCTCGCGCCAGCAGCCTTCCCTCTTGCCTTCAACAGCACATCTGAGGGGAAACAGCCGGGAAACGAAAGCGACCGATTGGGCCGCTTCTCGGGTGGGGTTTTGCTTCGTCTGCATCCCACAGGTGCAGACGTGGCGGCGGGGGGGGGGGGAAGCGTGGTAATTTTGCCCGTAATTCTGGCCGACCCAGAAACTCTGCTCCCGGCGTGGAGGATCGCGGGGAACACGTGTGGCTGTGCTGGCCTCACTCCGGCCGCCCCTCAGCCTCTCATGTTTGGCGCCTTTTTTCCTCCCGTCGAAATTTACCACAGTCCAGCCTGGCGCAAGTCTTGAGTCGCCTGAGAAGAGCTGGAAAGAGGCGAGGGGTTTTTAATTCATAAATTGGTTTAGGGTCGGACTTCTAGATTTGCACGCTGGCACAAAAAATAGGCAAAGCGGCCGACTGACACCCCCACCCCCGCTGAACGACATTATTATTGAACCCCCAGCGGGAGTTGAGGGAGATTGCGTCAGGACTGAGCAGAATCGCCCGCCTGAGAGAAAAGCGCGGGAGGAGAAATCGGGAATCCTTCTGGCGAAGGGAGGGCAACTCCTTCCTTCCTCAAAGAAAAAGGAGCCCCCCCCCCAAGCACGATTTCTTTCCCCCTCGCCCCAGTTACAGTTCCCCAAAGCAGATTTCCTGTCACAAACCTGGGGTCCCCCCCCCTCACCCCAAGTTCATCGATGGCCACGTTTTAGCTAAGGAGCGCGCGCCTCAAAGCAGGCGTTGGAAACGGCGCGTCAGGGAAAAGGCGGCCTTTCCACAGCTTGAAGCAGGAAAGCTTAAAAGATATGAAATTTAGCCCGACCCTGCTAGCTTCGGAGGCTCCTGGGCAGCCCCTTCCCGGCTGCTAAGGGGCTTGGGTGCCCCGCCGCCGCCACAACGGCACAGCTCCGAGCTTGTTCGCCCTACTTCTTCCCTTTACCCCGCTGCCTCCTGCCCTTCTCCAGGAGCGCCAGCTCGCCCTCCGAAACTTTCTCCGGGCTGAAGTGCCTTTTCCTTCAACTCCAGAGTCGCCGCTACCACGCCTCCTCTCCCCGCCCTTCCCGCCACGAGACTCGCCGGGATCCAGTGTTCCTCCTCCCGCAAGTCCCGCTCCTTTCTCCCTCATAGCCCCCCCCCCCTTAGTTGAACCGGGGAGGGGCGCTTGCGCACTGCTGCGCTTTTCTCCCATCCCTTTGGCCCGTGGAGCTTTCCCGAGATTGTTGCAGGGTAAGTAATGTATTAAATAGTCCAGATCACACACAGCCCAGCTTTGCGTCCACAATAAACACCCCCGGCCTTCTTTGTGAACTCACACAAACCTGTCTGTTGCCTAATTAGCCGTGAAAGGTAAGCGATTTGGGGCTTGCCGGGTCCCCATCGTTACAGCATGTCGCTCGCTCGCTGGCTGGACCTCTCTTCTTCGGGTCTTCCGTCTCTGCTGGGGTCCTGATTCTGGAAAGAAAACGGGCAAGGTGGCCCGAGCGGGATGGGGTGCCTTGCTGCGTTTGGGGAAAGGAAGGAGAGGCGGGGGGGCGGGGGGGGGTGTAGAAGAGAGCAAAAGAAACTGCGCTTCCTTTCTGGTCCTCCAATTAGGCTAGAGGGCAGATTGATCGGACAGAGCCGCGTGCCTGATGCTGCTGCCAATTTGATTTGATCCGTGATTGACGCGAAACAGGCATCAAACAGGTCCGAGGATGCAGAGTGACCTCGAAGCGTCCTTTCCTTTCTCTTTCCCTTTCTCTTTCCTTCCCTTTCCCTTTCCCCAATACCCAGTTGTTTTTTGCTTTACGTCTGGTGTGGTGTCCTCAGTAACTTTGGAGGCAAACCGTGCGTGTGTCTATTGGAAGATAGTCAGAAAGTTGAAGTGAAGTGGGTTGTTTGTGCTTGTATCCCTGGTGGGAACAAGAACAGGAAAGCGGCACTGCTGAACGATTGGGGAAGTGATTTGATTGAAAGAAGGTGACTTTGTCTTCCATCCAAATATTGAAATCAGACTGAAACTACCTTCGACCGGTCTGGAAATGGGAAAGATGTCTGAACTGGGGAGGGGAGGGGTAGAGACGGTGGAAGCAATTAAAACTCCTCCTCTCGGATTAACAACCAAAAATTGATCGATCTGCCAGGAATACTGTTGATTTATGAAAGGTGCTTATTTCCTTGGTATGGAGAATTTTATGTTCTCTAGGTGAAACTGAGTTCACCCAGCTCTAGAGTAGATTGATGTTTTAATAAAAATAAATAAAGAGAAAAAGCTTGCTTGGTCTTTGGGGACATCAACTCTGAAATCGCGGAGTTAGATTAACAAATCAAACAGTATTATCTTTACATTTCCTACCTTTTAATCGAATGTCTTTAAAAATGACAACCCTTTTATTATCTGGAAAGTGAGGAACAGTGGTTTCTTTCCTTTTATTTATTTTCTTTTTTTGAGACAGCGCTTTCCAAAGTTCAAATAACAAAGCAATCAATGTTTCATAAGCAAAATGGCACAGAGAAATAACCGAGTAATTTTGATAAGTGACTTAAACAGCAATCAAGACTTAAAGAATCTAACACGAACCAACGCCGGGGATTTGATGCGCCGAATGTCCTGTAGGTGGCAGACTATACCCGCTGTTTATTGCTCACAAAGTCTTCAACGCCCCCCCCCCCATTATTATTTTTTTAAAGCCAGAAGGACAATTTTGTTGGGGAGGGGAACAATCCCATTACTTGTTTATCCAAGGTAATCTATGTTTATTTCTCAGACTCCTATTTATGCTTTTGGGGGGCAAATGCAATCTTTATTTTCAGGAAAAGAAATCGAGTTAGAATTCAGCCGATCGATTTGCAATCAAGGTGTCCAAAGGGAGAGAGGCTGCAGGGACGGGTTAAAAACTCTCACTTGGAAAAGGGATAGCTTGGTCCAAGGTAACATATGCAAATGTACAAACTATAGTTGTACGGAGGGAAGTTCAAGCATTCCCAGTAAATCACCTTGCGGGGGAGTTGGTCCTTCCCCCCCCCCCCCCGCAACGCAAGCCAAGGCATGCTGAAGTGCGCGGGTTGCCGTAGCCGGAAAAAGCTACAGAAAGACACGCGGAGGGCCGGTTCTCGTCCCAACGCGCACCGCTTGGCTCCCCTCTCCGTCCGCTTTGCAATGTAAATTTCAGCGGGACAAATTGCTTATTAATAGTCTAGAAGAGAAGCCGGTTTCTTTCTTTCGTCTTTCCTTTTTCTGTTTTTATTTCTGCATGGCCCCCAGCTATGCTCTGGGCAGCCCAACCGCCCAGCAGCTCTCTCTTCATTTCAATATCCGAAAGAAAATGCAAATCACCCGCGCTCAGAGCACACGCTTGTCCGCTTCATCTTCTTTCCCTCTTCTCTCTCCCCCCTCTCTCCCCCTCCCTCTCTCCCCCTAAAGTGAAGTTAGCAACCGCTTTAAATGATTCCATTAATGTAGTGGTATATATGCATGTAGTGCACGAGCATTTTTTTTAACGCGCTCCTGTTCTTTAGGGCTAAGGGTTTTGATCATGTATGCCCGCCTGCCATTCCTGGACGGAGGATCAAAACTCCCAAGCCACACAAACCCATGAGAAAGTGTATAAGCTTGCCTAGGAAATTATATCAATTTCTTTGCTTGCTGGACCAGCTTTTCAAGGTGTTTAAGGCAGACCACATTTTGAGGGCTCCAAAACGACCCCGGCCGTTAAAGGAGGCCGGAAAGCCCTGTCTTCTTTCCGAAGGCAGGCGGGAAAGGAAGAGAAATTAGTTCTGGCCTTGGATTAAATGAGGGTGGCCTCCTTCAGCATTGTTGAATTACTGGAGGATCATCTGACCAAAGGTCCGTTTCCTTTCCGCCCCCTGGGAAAGAAACTGCACCAGCGTAGCCAGTCCAGACCTCCGGAGGATTTTATAATCTCGAAAATGCTGGGAAAAGCAAGAGGTTCCCCAAAGGCATCGACCCTATTGCTCATCCTCCAAGGGCGCATCTCAGGACGCGTGTGTGGCCGAGGTTCTGCAAAGCGCCGAGCCCTGACGGGGCAGAGTAGGGAAATGATGCTGGGTTTAGGGGCGCCACTTGGAGCAGGAAAGAGTTAAGGTCCCTATTATGCAGGCGCGGTGTTCGCAGGAAATGTGCGTTTCCTAACTGCCGCGTGATAATCACTTAAAAAGTGAGAAGTTTGGAGACACCTTTCTTGATTATACCTCTGACAATACTTTAGGTTTTACAGTTCATTTGCATTTTGTTCGCGACGCACATGGAAGCCTCGAGTGGAGGGTTGAATTTTATTAGGACATCTGGACTGACAATATCAAATTCGACACCGGCGTCCAAAGCATGCTAAAATTGCAGAGTTAATTAGAACGAAGTATGTTTAATTAAAGCCAATTATAATGTCTGCAATGGCCGGATCGATCCTTGTCGGTACAGGTTGAATCGGGGGGGGGGGGATGCGAAAAGTGGGGTAATGAGGATCAAGTCGGCTTGCCAACTTTCCACTTGGGGAAAAAAGGCGCTTGTTGGATGGTTCGCGAAATATTGGGGTGTCTCAGTTACAGGGGAGCCCCCGACAACAACAGGGGAGAAGGAAGAAGGGCCGGCCATGTCCGCGGGGAAAGTCTTTTGCCAGCCCAAGAAGGACGCACTGCTGCCCAGGCCGAAAAGGCTGTGAAACTTCGTCTCCCTCTCGCCCCCGCCGCCAGTCTGCCAGCCTTCGTTCTATTCGGGATCTTGGGTTGCTCTTTTACAGCCATCAGACCTTCCTTCCTTTCTCGCAATAGGAGAAACACCACGTCCTTCCAACTGAACTCGCTCTGGGGTGATCCGCTTTTGCTGCCTTTTTGAAGTAAAGCTTGCGGTCTGCCCTGGCCTCCCCCACCACCCATCCCCGGCTCGCCCGCCCTCAAATATTTTCCGAACACGCACCGCTTCTGTTCCACCTTCCCAAATAAAAGCTTTTGAAGCCCCCTGACCCATTAGGGCTCATTTTATCGCGTCTCTTCCGATTGAACGCTCTCTCTAATTTTAGACACACAGGGTACCAGTGGCATTTCCCTGAAATCCTGCCGTTTCCCCAAACTCGCTCCCTGGCTTAAATCAAAAGTGTCCTAACTCCAAACATTAAGCCATTTTCTGTCCTCTTTGACCCCCCCCCCCGAACGTATTGTTCACAAATGCGAAGCCCATTGCAATGTTCAAATATGACTTTATCTCGTTGTTCGGAGGGGCAATTTTAAAAGTTTCTCTTCGCGGGCACAGGCTGTATTTGCTCTAATTCTCAAGAAGTGAGGAGGGAGCAGTAGAAAACACTTGTTAATTTTGCATCTTCCAAACAGGTCCCGTTTATTCAGTTTCCTTCACAAGAAACGCCAAAAAGAGTTTTCACGTGAAGAAACCTATTGGTTTGTTTGACAGAAAGAGTAAAAAGGAACCTTCTGTTTCGCTAACTCTCAATATACAACGCGAAGGAAAGGGAGAAAGCGAGAAAGATGCTACTTTTCCGTCCCCCTCTTACTTACGATCTCCATCCTATTTGTTCTGAAAATCTCTTTTCCCACCCAAGGAGGCGCTGTTCGTCAAACTTCCTCGCCGCCGCTCAACTCCGAGGCGCTCGGATTTTTTACTCTGAGAAATCAATCTTTTTATTCAGGGCGACTGGGTGTGCGCGCGTTCGTATGTTTCACATACTAGTGGGGTCTTTCTTTTCCTCCGCGTTTCCCCCCTTTCCCCTTCATGTCCAGTCTTAACAATTAAAACAAAAACAAAAGGGAAAGAGGATGTCTTAAACCCCACAGAGAAACTCGTTCCCTCGTTGCTACAAAACTTACCGGGCGCCTTTTAAAAACATCAGGGAGAAAAGATTCCTTTTTCTACTTGGCCGTATAAAGGGCACCCAATTTCGTTTCTTCTGGTTGCTGTTATTCTGGCGGCTGTTCATACTTTCCCTTTGCCGCTATCTTTTTGTTAGTAAAACAACCAACAAACCGTCCACCTGAATGTGAAAGAATCTGGCTTGCTGAGCGTAATTAGAAAGGCGGCATTGGGCTTGGCTGGCGTTTTACACAGGGCTGCCAGGAGTCCCGTTCTTGAGCTTGAAGCCAACTTCGGACCGGCACAGGAGCATGTGGCTTTCTAAGAAGCGAGAAAGTGTTAACCGGTTGGCGTTTAATCCCCAGCCATTGTTTTCTATGGTGTTGGCGCTGGTGGGGTCTGTTTGGGAAGGAAAGGTGGCCGACCGCCTTGGAAAAGGCATCCAAGCAGGGCACGGAGGGCGACTCCACTGCCTTCCGTTTTTTTCCCTGGGCAGGAACGCCGTTCATTTGGTCGGGCATTGCGAACAGGGGCCTCAAGCCAACCTCTGCTCTGAGCTGCTGTGCGCCTAGCGGAAAGCCAGGGGAGGTTTGGAATCGGATGTTGTGGAATTAACTCCTCGGGACCTTTAAAGGTCTCCATCGCCAGCTTCAGCTTCCCTAGACCGCGGCTCGGTGATTTCTGCCAAGGAGAACCCTCCCTTAGATAGCGCCCACGCGGGTAGATTCCCCGTTTACCTAAAGGCGTTTGCAGCAAAGCAGAATAGGGGGGCTCAGGGCATTTTGCCGCTCGGTTCAACAGGGTATGTTGTCAGGAAATAACAGCCTGAGATCTCTCTCTCTCTCCTGTTTGTGTATGAGTCTCTCTCTGTGTGTGCATGTGTCTGTGGGGGGGAGCGCATATGAATGAATGGACGTGCATTTGTGTATGCACATAGTGTCACACATGCACCACACTTCTAATTTTCTCTCTCTGGGCCACTTTACCATTCCAAACTCTTTTGCAAGCGGTAGGTTTTAAATCAGTGTAGGTACCGGTCCTTTAGAAGCCAGCAAAGGGGAGGGGGGGAGAAAGGTTGCCGAGATTTGTTTCGGCGAAACCCTGCATAAATCATTTCAAGTGAAACGGAGCGTGTTTGTTCATCAAAGAGCCCGAGAATAACCTTAAAACTGAAACATGGATTTTGGCACGTTCGTTCCAATTCTTCTCTTGGCCACCTGAAGAAGACACCACCAGAGACTATTAATATCAAGACCGAAATTAGCCCTGTGTGAGTGTGGCTACCTGGCGTAGAATCATTCTTCCCCCTCCAAACTGAACTTTTTCGCTTCTCCCAAAGTTTCTTTGGCAAAAGAGGAAACAGTGTTGCGTGTGTGTGTGTGTGTGTGTGTGTGTGTGTGTGTGTGTGTGTGTGTGTGTGTGTGTGAGCTTCAATAAGCAGAAAGGAAGACACAACGTGGAACTGAGCATCAGGCAGAATATATAAGGAATTGCACGTGGGACGTGTTAGAGATTTTGAACAACTGAAGTGTAACAGTTCTGTTTGATTCAGGTGGGTGGCATAAGAGAAGTATTTGAGATAATAGTCCCGGCAGTATTATCTCGAAAATGTGTGTGTGTGTGTGTGTGTGTGCGGGGAGAGGGAGGGCGGGGAGAGAAACCCGTTCCCAAACTTGAGAAATGAATCTATCAGCATGAATCAGTGGGATTTTGTACGGTCTAAGATTATGGATCATTATTGCCGTGGATTGTCAGAGAACACAGAAAGGAAAGTAGGCAAAGGGTGAGGAGGGGTTGTGATTTATGGCGCAATGTGCTATTTCTTTTCTCTCTGGCCTTTTAACAGAGAGAGGGTTATACAATGGAACAGGTTGAACGGCTGGTTCGGATGTGTCCGCTGTTTCCAACCCCCCCCCCACACACACACACTCCCCCATTGGGAAAGAGCTTATACGGCGGTTGACGCCAAGGAAGGGCTCTGTCCCTTTAAGGTCACGGCATGCTCTGGTATGATGTTTAGAAGGACAGCTGGGCAATGGCCATCTGACTGACTCCGGCTTGACATCTGGGAGCCCACTGGTGTGTGGCACGCGAATCGCTTGATGTCGCTATTTAAATGCAAATTTGTGGGGGGGGGGATCATTGAAGCCTCACCCCGTAAATTCACACAAAAGGAACACTTCACACACTCCGAGAAGGAGGGGGGAGGGCTGCGACTTCGGGAGGTCTTAGTTGCAGTATGCAAATCCCATTCAAACCCACCGCACCTTCTGCCTGACCAAGTTTGCTAAGGTCAAGTCTTTGGGGAGGAGGGGGAATGTGCGGGGAAGGGACTGATTGGCGGTAGCCGGGCTCTATCTACCCCAGCCGGGTTTGTAACCAGCTCAGCTGAAGCTTCCAGCGCTTGGCTTCCACCTTTGAACTGGTGAGAGGCGCTTCTAATAAGGAAAGGGCGAGGGCGAATCCGCTCCTGTGTTGAACTAGGCCTGGCTGGTCCATCGCGGGTCGCAAAAGTTTTTAAAACCTCAACAAGTTTCGTCCCACGCCTTTCCCTCCCCCCCTTCCAGAAGAAAACACAATGCCTGCTTTGCCCCCCCCCCCCCGGACGCGTCCTGGTCCCCGCGAACTTCACCTTAACAGCATGGCTTAGAGAAGACTTTTGTTTCCGCCTTCCTCTTCCTCTTCCTCTCCTTCTCCGCTTTAGGAGAAGAAAGGCCGCGTTTTTCTCGGAACGCATTGATTTCCCCGAAGGATTATTAAAAACAATCTTCCTCTCATACTAAGTAGCCCTTTCAACAGGGGGCAGAAATCCCCCCGCCCCCCCCCCTCTCTCTCTATGCCCGGGGCAGAGGCGAGGCATTTGCGCCCTTTTGCTGGGATAGAAAACCTGGGGTTTTAGTAAAGAAGGTGCTTAAAACAAATCAGTCCTTGGAGTTGAATTCACACTTCCCGGGGAGTAATTTTTCTGTAAACATGGCTTCTAGTTAAAAAAGAGAGAGAGACAGAGAGAGACAGAGAGAGACAGAGAGAGACAGAGAGAGAGAGGGGAAAAAAAGAAAGGAGGAAAGAAAAGCAAAGTTGGTGAACGATAAAGACCGTATTTTCCACGCTTTGGGTTCAGGACCAGATGATCTAGAAAATGAGCTGAAATAGATTCAGACTCAGAGTCTAATGTGAAGAGCAGCTGACTCCCTATTTCTGGCCAGATGGCTTCTGAACACAGATTTGCATTCATTTTCGCTTAATATCGTCCAAAATAGCGGGGCAGCTGCATTTGTTGTCAAAAAGGTTTAAAAGTCTCCTGTTTTTTTTTCCTTCTTCTTCTTCTCGGGCAGGATCGTTACCTTATGTGATGGGGGCTTATGCAACTTTCACTCCCTCCCCCAGCCTCCCTCTCCCCTTTTAGTCAACAGTATCAGATTTAAAAAGGGATTTGTTTTAAAAACCTTCTAATTTGGTAATCAGATTTAAATCGCCTTGGCATGTGTAATCTGAATTAAAGACACTGTACAGTAAACGGGCTGAAGCGTGGTGACATTGTGAACCTGGGCAAGAAGGAACTTCAGCAGCGGTCCTCTCCTCCCCAAAGGGGTAATCTTCGCTCCAGGCTAGAAAAAGTATTTTAAAAGAAGAGCAGGGGTAGGGTGGGGTGGGGTGGGGTGAGACCAGGAAAAGAAACCAGACAACCGTTATTTGTGAATAATGACTGCAGCAAACTTTACGGGGTCAAACTGCTGTATGAAATCCACACCACAGAACGAGAAAGAGTGCGATCCTATTTTTTTCCTGCACCGACCTCTTTTAGTAACTTTACTTTTGCCTGCAATTGCAGTCCAACAGAACGCTGACATCTGCCAGTATACCCCAATAATAATAACACTTGGATATTATTATGAAGACAGTATTTCCCCCCTCTAATTTTTCATGAATAGTTTTCTATACACTTTGATTTAACGTTATTAACATTCTATAGACAGTGGCATCTTTAATATGTGGCGATCGCTTCTAAAAGACTAATCTCATTACCCTCAAATAGTCATAAAATATGATTTTATTATACTTACGTATTTAATTAGACGGCCAACAATGTAATGGATTTTGAGATCGGGTAGAGCAACAGCTTTGATAATTCACTTATCTTTAGCAATAGTCATTAACCCTCAACACCAGCAAAATAGATTGCTTTCTAACACATCTTTTCACCCCACCCCCCACCCTTGGAGGGATGGTTGGGGGTGTGTGTGTCCCCTGGTAACACAAATCGGACTTCGATTTTCACCGATTAATTAAAATATTAACGTACATATCCTGCCAATTCACATAAAGCCAGTTCCTAACCCATCCGAGAGGGGAATGCGTTTATTCAATATACCTAGTTGGACTCACTCTTTGTCTTGACTTTTTAAAATATGTCCACCTAATGAACCAAAGTAGTTGGCTGAGGTGTGTGTGTGTGTTTACATTTGTGTGTGTGTGTGTGTGTGTCCTTTGCAGAAGAAATGTCCAGAAACCCCTTTGTCTATTTAAGAGTTTCCTGTACAAGCAAACGCCTTTAAAATAGCGTCTATCTACATTTCCATCCATATCTATCCATCCACCCATTCATCCATCAGAGAAAAATTCACCTAGCGCCGCCAGCGACTGATCCTCTACAAGTAATTAGCAGTTTCGTTC